>CM065421.1:38063195-38292704 GCA_033060865.1 Dorcus hopei | reverse complement strand
TAAAAGCAACCGATCGGTGCATAGGGAGAACTTGAAGATCTCGAGAACTATCATCATATACTAGATCGCACGCACGCTCACAGAAGAGGCAATGATCCGGCAGGGCAAATAAAGGGAAGTCGAAGTGAAAAATACAAAAATATAATTCAACCGTTGTTCGAAAGAAGATCTCGCTCTAAAACTTGGAGCGGTAAAGGATTAGAAGTTGAAAATAAACCGTTTCAGTATATATACTGGGATAACATCAACGAGCTGGTGGATCTTCTGAATTGTTGAATATTCGATCCTGTATGGTGCCTTCTTTCCAATAGCGAACTATAAATATTAAGGACTTTTTCATCCCAATATCCGTAGTTTCATCAATTATAATTGAAAACATGCTTTTTTGCAAATCAAAAGCTATTTGCTGCTGAAAATAAGGCGCTACAACACCAACTTTAGTTGTGTGGCTTTTTTTCTTTTTAACTTAACTCCTGCTGTAATATCTGAATCAGGATAAATAGATTTACAAAATAGTGGTAAAGTATTTGTGAGTAAAAAGGCCAAATTATATTCACATAGGTAAGTACTGATACGTAGTTCTGCTTCTTTTATTAAAATGTTAGTTTTTTCTTTAGCTGGGTCAAGCAAAACGGATTCTATTCTTGGAGTTATTCTAGCTGCACGTTCATTCTTCTGATGGGCAACTGATTGTGCATGACGAGTAACATGAAATTTTTGACCGCTAATTTTTAAATTACATACTTTACAGTACAAGAAAGATTTAGAATTATCAAGCCTGCTAAATTGAGCTTTAATTTTAGTGAAATCTCTAGTATTGGGGTTATTTGGTTTCTTTTTCTTAGGTGGAGTTGAAATTACATCTTCCTCCAACAATTCATCACAGTCTTCACTTGTATTTGTATTATTGTCATTTTGGTCATAACTGTCCCCTTGTACATTCCCATCTTTTTCGTTGTGGATTTCTTCAGATGAATTAACCTCAGTTCCTTTAACAGTACAGTCAGACCCTGCTGTTTTTTGTAGCCAGCTGGATTATATACATGGTACTATTAGGTATATATCTTCTATTATTTTATTTTTAACTTACCTTTTCATATACTTATCCATCCTTCATAGTACCTACGATTAGTGAGCAACAAAGGTACTTATACTTAAACTACTTGTGATACAATCTGCGATTTCGCACTCTTCACCCTTCCCAATTTCGCAGTTCACACACAACACACAACTGTTACACAACGTTAATGCTAAATCATAAAATAAAAAATTTAAAATTCCTTAAGTGGGTGCATTCGAGTTGATACTTCGAGCGCTCTTTTTAACTCCTTTTACTACTGTACTTTCTCAGTCTTACATGCATTCAAACGCATTCGCTCTCCCTCAACCCTCAGACTTCTCACTCTCTCAGTGCGTCAACTCGAACCTATTTAGATTTGCGATTGCGAGCGTGGTCAACAAGTGTTTCTTATGTCGAGTTTATTTTAAGATAAAATTTGTCAGATTGTGCCACTTTCGTTAAAGAGGTGCCACCATGCAAAATGACATAGCGTTGTGCATCTTTTGGCACAATTGTGCACCTAGGAACAGCACTGTTTGTGGTAACAAATAAGGTTGACAGAGATAGCCACTGTCTCCTGAGAGTATTCGTAACACCTGCCTCTCCTCAAATCGCACATGAACTATTGACCAATCAAATATGACACAGTCGTGTGAGGAATCTAGACGAAGCACAACAATGTCTAGAATTTCTAAGTTCGGATCTGCAATATTGAAACTTCTCCATGATCCACTGGGATTTTCAATTTCCATTATACTTGAACTGTAATTATAAAATCTAACCTGTCACTTTTACATTTATCATCCCACGTATTCTATTCACCGTACCTGTTTCAACAAAATTCGCTGACTATATTAATGTCTCACTTTTTAATAACTGTAGCGACCACAGCGCCACCTGCGGCACATCTCTACACCATTGCCACGCACCAAGCTCTAACTCCCTTCCACATCACACTCAGCCCCTCTACAAGATGGATGCCGGGGCTATATAAACGCGTGTAGAGCAGCTCGAAGATCATTCCTTCCCCAGCCAGCTGCAAAGTTGGAACCTCCTAACCAAACCCAGCTGCAAAGTTGGACCTCCTCTCCAAAAGCCAGCCGCGAGGTTGGACTCCTAACCAAAGCCAGCCGAAAGGTCGGGATATCCTGTTTTCCACGTCCGTCAAACACCTACGACCACCCAGCTTCGTCGGGCACTGAAACGCGTCAGCAGAATACGCCGTCCCGTTTCACCGCTTCCCGCGACGCCATAAAAGAAGCCCGTCCGGTCAGAAGACGTCGCCCAGCACACGGCTTATCAACGACCACTCCGCCGAGGAATCCGGTTCAGCACGTCCTCCACCTGCAACCCTTGCACCAGGACAACTGCGAACGCATCCCCGTGGACATACCGTGCACATAACCACCAGGAGTTCTGACATATTAACATCCTTGTATTATTGTTATTAATAAAGACATTTTGTGTTTGTGACAATCGATTGTTTGGCTAAAGAATACGACTACACGCAGCCCCCAAATAACAATAACACGAATACTCCATTTTTTACAAGAGAACAAGAAACAGTCAACTTATGATTCTGAAGTACGTGCAAAATAACCGACGCAACGTCGCACGAGGCTTTCCTCGTAGGTAGCTTCCTTGAAAATAATGGAGGCTGAGGGAGGCCCGGACAGACTTACCAACACAAAGATCGCCTTTGAAACGTGTACCGTGGCGTTCAAAAGATTTGACGCCACTTACGGCTTTAGGAATCACTATGAATAATTATATAAACTTCAGGAGTTCCTATGGGTTCTCCTCTTAGCCCTATACTGGCCCAAATAGTCATGGATCATTTATTAGATAACGTAATTTCTAAATTACCTTTCACATTTGCTTTGATCAAAAAATACGTTGATGACATCATCTGTTCCATTCCTTCTGATATGATTGAAACTACCTTAAATACCTTTAATGGTTTTCATACCAACTTAAACTTTACTGTTGAGGTTGAAAATGAATCATCTGTCCCCTTTCTTGACACTAAAGTTGTCAGATTACAAGATAATTCAATCATATTAGATTGGTACCAAAAACCTACACACTCTGGTAGGTTTACCTTCCAACGTAGTTTATTCCATATCTTGTTCTGAACAATGATATCATCGTAAAGAGCTTAAAAAAGTGCCTGTAGAATGTATTAATTTTGTTAAGATCCCCGCAATAATAACTTCAGAAAAAAATAAAAAAGAAAATTACGTTTTCTTGTTTTTTGGGAATATTTCAAAAACTACAAATCGTAGAAGATTTTTCAGAACGGATTATTATTGAGCACCAAAATACGCAACTTTGCCCCATTTTAACCGACTTCGTATCTCTTACCGTTTCCGAGATCCCAATGGTGAGCCTCGA
The DNA here is from genome assembly GCA_033060865.1 of Dorcus hopei. Classification (NCBI taxonomy): domain Eukaryota; kingdom Metazoa; phylum Arthropoda; class Insecta; order Coleoptera; family Lucanidae; genus Dorcus; species Dorcus hopei. The sequence goes on along the minus strand of CM065421.1, from coordinate 38,289,250 downwards.
ATTTGTAACAGCCTGTATAGCAATTCTTGGTGCCCTACTTCTGGGCATACCACTACACAGTAATTTTTAGCTTAATAACATGAGGCTGAGCCAACAACCCAACCACACGACAATATGTAACAAAAACTGTCAGGATTGTTAATATAGTATGTACCGGAGGTTGACGAGATTTTATCACTTTTTAACAGTTTTGAAAAGACTAACCGTTGTTTATTTTTGTTTCATTTGAATCAAATGTCGCTAAAGCAGAGACTATTTCCAGCGCCTTATTGCGATTGTTATTTAATCATTAATCAGAACACCGCAAATATGTTGGGTTTTTATAATTAATAACACCGTTGAACTTTTAGGAACCATATATTCTGTATCATATATCAGTTACAAAGTTTTTAGATAACAACTATTTTTTTTATGTATAAACAAAACTATAGCCAACTTATTTAATCAATATTGTCAACACTCCCACTTTGATTAAATAATTGGCTTTGAATAGAATATTAATTTTAATATTGTAAATAATCATTTCCTGATAATTCTCTGAATGTCTATCACCTGCAACATTTCACGTTGATGCTGAAAAATAAACTTTGGCAATGGTTTTGTCATTAAATCTGCCTGCTGGTCTTTTGCTGAAGTCCCCTAATTCGTACTTTTCACGAATGAAATGGAACCTTACATCAATGTGCTTTGTTCTTTTGTGAAACTCAGGATTCTTTATTAGTCGTATTGCACTTTGATTATCCATCAACAAAATAGTGCCTATTTCATTTGTATTTAGTAGAGGTAACAGCAAATTTTTCAACCAAATAATTTCTTTTATAGTTTGTGTTGCTGCAAGATATTCGGATTCTGTCGTGGATAATGCGACCACCTTTTGTTTCTGTGAATTCCATGAAACTATTGATGATCCTAATTTCACTACAAAACCACTGGTTGATCTTCTTGTGTCGACATCGCCAGCGTAATCTGTATCGCTAAATGCTGTAAGCTGCAAATTTTCTTCACGTTTGAAACATAGTCCATGTCGTGATGTTCCTTTTAAATACTTCAAAATTCGTTTTACTGCATTCCAGTGAATTTTCCTAGGTTTTTCTAAATATTGACCGGCACTATTCACTGCAAATGTTATGTCAGGCCTTGTACAAGTTGATAAGTACATAAGGCTTCCAACAGCCTCTCGATAAGGTGCATTTGTTAAATCTTCTTTTGGATGCATGGCTGTACACATTTGGTGATGCCGATCAGCTGGAACTGCAACGGGATTAGCATTTAGCATATTGAAACGTTCCAGTATTTTCTTCGTATATGCTTCTTGATGAAGGAAAATGGTTCCATCTGACAATTGTTCGATTTCTAAACCCAAAAAATATCGGGCTTCGCTTGACGTGATATTGAATTCTTTGTTTAATTGTTTCAGTAGCGAATTTATCAATTTCGAATCTCTTGAAGCAATTAACCCATCGTCTATGTATATAGCTACGATTACTTGAGAATCATTTGTGGAGTTGAAAAATACACATGGATCAGCGTCTGTTACCATCAAATTAAATTTACTCAGTACATTCTTTAACCTGCGGTTTATTATCAATTACCACTTCACCCTCTGGTAATTCTGTTAGACTCCAAGTATTATTTTCTTTAAGTGATTTAATTTCATCGTTCATGGCCTCTTTCCATTTACTGAAATCTTTACAGTTGATAGCTTCTTCATATGTAGTGGGCTCAGAATATTCAGTAAAGAACGCAAAATTAGCAGACGTTACTGGTCGTTTTAGTTCCTTTCGATTTCGTAAATTGTATACCATCCGTGACTTTCCTTGTAATTCATCAACATCTTGTACTTCAGGTTGCCCTTGGATTAGTGTTTCTTGTTCGTTCGCATGAATGGATTGGTTGAATTCTTCGCTGACTTCATTATTAACCTCTTGAATAACATCTTCTGCCGAAATTAATTTCGGTTGTTCAAAATCATGGATTTTTAGCTTAACTTTAAAATTTTCATCTGTATTTACAGAATCTACAGGATTGTAGAATCTATTGGTAAATTTGACATCTCGACAAATTTTTATTTGATTACTATTCTCCAACCAAATTCTAAAGCCTTTGGTATTGTCATCGTATCCAACAAAAATACCTTTTTCTGCTTTTGGGTCCCATTTACGTCTTTTCTCTTTTGGTATATGAGTAAAAACTTCTTCACCAAATATCTTCAATTCTGCAACATCGGCAAGCTTCTGATTCCATAAATCGTAGGGTGATACGCCTTTCTCACTACTTGTTCCAGTTTTATTCAATACATACACCGCAGTATTGACAGCTTCTGCCCATAATTTTATCGGCAGTCGTTTTGCGTGTATCAATGATCTTGCGGCTTCAACTATTGTTCTATTTTCACGTTCTGCTGCCCCGTTTTGCTGTGGTGTATAAGCAACAGATTTTTGATGAATAATTCCATATTGATGTGTTAACTCTGCAATTCGTTTATTAACAAATTCTAATCCATTATCTGTACGTAGAATCTTCACTCCTTTTTTTAGATGTTTTTCTGTTTTTTTTAGGAAATCTTCAAAATGTTCTGGTACCTCAGACTTTTCCTTCAGAAAATAAACTTGCTTCCAATGTGAAAAATCATCTTTGAATAACAAAAAATACCGTGAGCCTCCAATTGACTTTTCTTGCATTGGTCCACAAAGATCTGCATGCACAAGTTGTCCTATTTCAGTACTCTTGGTCTTGGAAGATGGAAACGGGAGACGTTGCATTTTTCCAATGGAACAGGGAACAGGCATCACAGAAAATCTCTTTGTCTTCAAATTCAATTTTCTTCTTCTTCAAAAAATTTCGTACATGCTGAAGATTTTGATGAGCAAATTTTTCGAACTTGAAGTGATTCCCTCGTGGCAATGTGAGCTTCCATTACACTTGCAGTTGATGGTACTTGAAATTTCATTCGATATAACCTTTTTTCTCTTTCTCCCACTGCAACAACAGTTCCTTCACGAAGTAATTTGCAAGTGGTATTATTCGATTCAAGTGTTAAACCCTTATCTAAAGCGGCTCCCACTGAGAAAAGATTGAATTTACTTTCAGGTACATATAATGCTTTTGACAGATGTCTATGAACCCATTTACATCCGTCAAATGCTCTAATATTTACATCACCTCTGCCATATGCAAAAATATGTTCACCATTGCCCATACGTACTGGCAAATGTTGTTCAAACTCACTAAAATTGACAAACCATTCTCGTTGGTTGCACATATGGTCGCTCGCCCCAGAATCCAAATACCATGCTGCAGTTTCAACATCAGTTTCAGTTACCGATGTTAATGTTTCACCCATGAATGCATCACCTTGTGCTCCCACTTGAGATTTATTTACTTCTTTTTTCTTTTTATTTCTACAATTTCTTGCCCAATGACCAGGCTTGTTACATATAAAGCACCTAGTTTGTTTCTGTGTATGAGTATTGTCAAGATGACAGTTTTCTTTCTTCTCATAACGATTCAGCTTATATTTACGAGCAGTAGTAAAGGCACATCCTTCTATTTTATTTTGAGAATTGAGTCGCATTTCTTCAATTGAAAGTCTTGATATTAAGTTAGGCAAAGTTCTCTCTTCTGCACCAGTAGATTCCCAAGCACTAACGAAATGATTGTATTGCGTGGGTAATGTCATCAAAATTTTTGTCATAATTAATGAATTCGGAATCTGCTCACCCATGTTTTTCAATCGATGTGCTAAATCTTCGAGTTTTGAAATATGTGTTGCTATGTCGTCTGCTGGATCTTTTGTTATTGTATACCACTGCTGTTGAAGCATGTGTACGCTAACATCTGATTTTTGTTCATGAACTGAAAGAAGCTTCTCCCACATTTCTTTTGCAGAAGCACAATTTATAATATGGAGCAACTGTTGATCCGTTACCGTCGTTGCTATAATCTTCTGAGCAAAGTTGTCGACTTTTGTCCAAGCTGCCAGTTGTTTTTTAAAGACTTGCATAACTTCCAAATCTTGTTCATTCACTGGCTTTACAGGTTTGACTATATCTCCACTGACGACACTCCAAGCGTCATTCGAATTCAGCACAATACGCACTTGGAACTTCCAGAGTGGCCAGTTTTCGCTGTTTCTCAGCTTTGTGATACGTACAAGATCACTTTATTTCACTTTGCACAAAGGCGGAATTTCAAAAAAAAATTGTCACAATTTGACACTTAATTTTCCGTGAATGGAAATGAACTTATACAAAATATGTATCAATCGGTGTCTCTGGGCCCCATAATCTGTTGGGTTTTTATAATTAATAACACCGTTGAACCTTTAAGAACCATATATTTTGTATCTTGTATCAGTTACAAAGTTTTTAGATAACAACTATTTTTTTTATGTATAAACAAAACTATAGCCAACTTATTTAATCAATATTCTCAACAAAATATCAATGTTTCATCAAATACAATTTTCTTTTCCTTTTCACCCACTTTTTATCCCAAGCTCAACGCTCGTCGGGGGGCGGTGGCGGCTGCGACCGACTTAGATGTTAATTTCTCTTTCGGCATTCGCCTTACAAACTGGGGAAAGGCATAAAAACCCAATTCGAAGGAGCCGGTATGAATCCGAAATACAATCCGACACATCAGTACTCTATTTCTCACATAGAACCCATATGCACCAGGATGGGATTCGAACCCGCAACCTAATAGTTGCCCGGCCGAGCGTCACGCCCGTTGCCAGCGGACTGATCAACTCGGCTAACAACTACTTTAAAATATCAAAATTAGAACAATGAATCTTCTGTAGCATCAGTTCTTCCGTAGGTTCTTATTTGGCTCTACATATGTTTAAATAATTTTTATTTTCCGTATCAAATATACTAATTTACAAAAACTTTTAAATAAAACATTTTCATTACTAATTTTACAACAAATATTGTACGATTAATTTTCAAACATCAAGTATAAGATTTATTTTTGGGGTGGCTTCGGTGTGCATATGACTGCAAAGATTAAAAATTAGAAAATCGGAAAAGGTTGTAAAATATCTTTAAGATCAGGTAATGTACTTGGCTGTCCAGGAGAAGGTTGTATAATGGCCGGCAAACTTGGTTGAGCAGGGGTTTGTTGTTCCGGAGTGGCTGTACATGTACAGTGATTGTTGATACACTTTGGCCAAGATCCATGATAAAAACAGAAAGAGGTACAAGAAGTACGGTAAATCTCTCCGTTGGAAAATGTATCAATTTTATAGCAATCCGCATGTCGTTTGTAACGTGTCAAAACGTAACCTGAAGAAAAAAAGATATAATTGTGAATGTAAGTGTAATTGTAAAATTTGTAATTTAAAAATATTTGATTTGGAATGTAAAATCTTTCTCAGCGAAAGTTATTTTAAAAATACGTACTGCTGTAATATCAGACAAACTTCTTGTTCTATAGAGTCTAATTTTATCAGCACATTCTGTACAAAGCACTTACTAAGCAAACCTAATCCTAACTATGAGTATAATTTTAATTAAACATTAACTTTACCTTCATCGTCAACCAGTAGGGCAGAACACTGAAGAACAAATACCGCAATAATCAGTGCCACTAAGCAAACGAAGAACTTTGCCATCTCTGTTATGATTGTTACAAAGAACTACTGGCAATACAGGAAAAAAACTATTCTTTTTATAGAGATAGTTATCAGCAAAAATACCCAATATAATTGTTAATATCGAATTTGCGATAAAAGGGGAAATAAATCTGGGAAACCCATACTTTAACGTGTTAAAAAATGAAATTTATTACTGGTAAATTTTGTTTGGTTGTCTTCGATCTACAATTCACATAAAAGGTCAGCTCATTAAACTTGTCATTGGAAAATTTTATCCTAATACATAAAAAATAACATTTTATTCAGATGTTCTCTAATTAAATCTAAATAGTAATACAGAGAAAAGTAGTGTATACGTGGATATAGATACAAAAACATGAAAAATCTGACTAGCGTTTAGAAATGCACAATCCAATGAAATTTACCCAAATGAAAAAACTTCAGGGTAAACATGTAACATAAAATTTTGAAGATCGCAATAAAAGAGTCATTCTATAAGCTGGTCCAAAAATAATGGGCAAACGAGCAACAGTGAATTACTGACACCAAAATACTGCAATTTAGCTCGGCTCACTTAATTCAAAAGTGGATATTAAACACAGGGCGTTAAAATAAAAATGCTAATACAAATTTTCTTCAATGATTCCTAGGATTTTTGACACATTGCCTTAAAAATTGACGTGTTGTGGTTTCTTGGGACGAGAAGTCCTTAATTTTGATGTAGCGGATAGAGGGCGCCTGATCATTCTTGCTTTTAAAATGTCGTAACATTTTTGTGAGTAAACTTTTAACAAAAGATTTTTATTCTGTTATCTTTTTTAAACCTATTAAGTATAGCTGTTCAATAGTGCAAAAGTTAACCAGTTTCGAGATGTTTGCTTTTTAGCTTTGAATGCGACGTGGTTTTTATGATAGTATTTGTTCGATTTTGTTCTTTCCGAGAATTAATGGATGTGTATTGGTTAAAAAAAGTTTTTTCAGGTATTTGGTGAAAAAAATAGTCATTACGAAGCACTACGAAAGAATGTAGACTTATTTTCATTTTCTCTTTTAACCCGGCGCACAGAGGTCTGATTAGATCATTTACGGGGACGCTTAACTCGCGGACGTAAAAATTGGTTTTGTACAATTTCAGAAAACAAACTCGCAGACGTTTAGCGAGGTATTAGCTCTGCGTAAGGGTACAGGAATAAACGCATATCTCAAATCGAGAGAAAAATACAGAGCAGATACATAGCGCAGTACCCAAAATTCTGATATAAATTACGTTTTTATGGTTGCTTAGATTCGAATCACATTCGCTTGTTTTGTAAATTGTTTGAAGTTAGGAGAGTATTATCAAAAGGCAACTGACAGTTGACAGTAAATTAGTAACTAAATCTGCCGGCGGTTATTGAATAGTTTAAAAGATGTATCCAAAATTTATGTTTCTGATGTTGTAGATTCTATTTTATTAGAGAAGAAAAAAAAATACCCTTTAGATTGGACTAAATGTGGCTTATTTTTGAAAGATACTTTCCTATAAATTGAGAAAAGTCAAATTCAATGTGCGTGGATATGCGGAAGTTATAATTTTTATTTGTTAATAGTGAAGTAGTGCAATGGACGTGACGAGATTGCAAGTGTTTGAATTTCTTTCGAATGAAAAATTTCTCTCGCGGGTAAATACTACCAAAGTAAGGAAACAAATGGTGTCTTTTATTATCTCAAGAGTACCCAATATTCCAAAAGAACAAATTGTAAATAAAATTTCTATCTTTTCGCATAAAATTCTACTTCGATGGAAAGCAAGCAGAAGAAACAAGAAAAGCTTCTTAAATAAAAATAAAGATTGGCTTAAGAAAGATATTTGTAAATCTGAAACCAGAAAATGTATACCTCAAACATTCATTCATCCGCGAACTTTAAAAGAATTCACGGCAACTAGTGTCAGAACTAAAAGAAGACGTACGAAAAATTTGGTGACAACTCACAGTCCGGAAGAACTTGCTTTTGCAGCCCAAACAAGCTTCACAAAAAGCGGAAAGAGAAATATTGCTCATATTATTAAAAAAGTAGCAGAGACAAGTCCTTCTTCTTTAACAGCACTGAAGAAATTTCCTGATACAAAGAAAAATTTTCGAACGTATACTCCCGAAGAGGCTTTAGCGCTGATAATTGATACAAAATTAACAAAATCTCAATTCATGCAATCGAGAAAAGGAGCAAAAGATAGAAGTTGCGATATTTATCCATCCTACGATAAAGTATTAACTGCAAAGAATGCGTGCTATCCCAAAGAAATAAATATCAGTAACACGACAGGCGAAGTGAAATTACAAAATCTTCTCGACCACATTGTTCATCGTCTGACAATAGTCCAAAAAGAAATTATTACACGCGTAGTAAACGATTCTCATGTAACAGTATTACAAATGATTTATAAATGGGGTTTTGATGGGAGTTCTGGGCATTCAACATAAAACAAATTTTGGAGAACTCTAATCTGACGGATTCTGATTTGTTGCTGACGTCAATAGTCCCATTAAAAATGATTACAAAACCGATTTATCTGAAGAAATCATCTGGCTAAATCCTCGTTCTTCATCGACCCGATTTTGCAGTTCTATAAGAATTCAATTTATCAAAGAGAGTTCACATAACATTAAACAGGAAAGTGAGTATATTGAAAACCAAATTTTAATGCTAAGACCGACATGTTTAAAAATTGACGATATATGCATTAATGTTCACCATGTGCTTTTTAAAACTATGCTAGAAGGAAAAATAGTAAACACGTTAGCGGAGAACCCATCTACACAAAGCTGCTATAATTGTAAAGCAACGCCAAAAGACATGAATAACTTAACAGCTGTTATAAAAAGATCTTGTAATACTAGCACATTTCAATATGGATTATCGACTCTGCATGCACATATTCGATTTTTTGAATGTGTCTTACATATTTCTTATTGACTATCTTTGAAAATTTGGCAGATTCGAGGTGAAAGCAATAAAAAAAATTTCGAAGAGAGGAAACGTCAGATAATTTCTAAATTTCGTGAAAAAACAGGACTTCTTGTAGATGTCGTAAAACAAGGTAGTGGAAGCACAAATAACGGTAACACAGCTCGCCGATTTTTTCAAAATCCTACAGAAGCATCAGAAATAACGGGAGTGGATGAAAACCTGATTTCACGATTTTCAGTAATTTTACAGGTAATATCTTGTGGTTATAAGTTAAACGCAAATTCATTCCGAAAGTACGCCTTTGAAACAGCTGAATTATTTGTTAAACTCTATTCGTGGTATAAAATGCCAGCTAGTGTTCACAAGATTTTAATACATGGGGCTGATGTGATGGACACTTTACTGCTTCCGATAGGTCAATTGAGTGAGGAGGCCTTAGACGCAAGGCATAAAGAATGTCGGTACTTTCGAGAACATAATACTCGGAAAATTGGTAGGAAAGAAAACATTGAAGATCTTTTACATGCGCTCCTGATATCATCCGATCCGCTCATATCGAGCTTCAGACCTTTACCTAAGAGGAAATTAAATAAATTACCTAAAGATGTTATACAATTACTTGAAGTTCCAGAGATTATCCATCAGGAATCAATGTGTATTGCTAATTTAGAGGAATCTTCCCACTGTGAAGATGAAGAATCATTAGAATCATCCGAAAACGAAGAATACATGTAATGAAATGTAGTTTATTTCTTTTAATCTTACAGAATTCCTAGTATTCTTTTTATTATGCTTAGGTAGATATTACATATTTCATAAACATGTTTATTGTAATGCGGCTCCCGAAATCGATTTTTTTTTGATAAACGGTTAACTGCACCATTTCCAACTGTAATTCAGAAAAGATCAAATGTATTTCAGAAATTGTCAAATGTAATTCGGAATGTATCATTTGTAATTTAGATATATCAATTTAATTGTTATTTGTAATTCAGATCAGTCAGTTTAATTTCAGAAAACATCAATTGTAATTTAGAAAGTATTTTCTCAATTAAAAGTGAGCATTTCTGAATTACAATTACATAATATAATCTGCAGCTAATTTAATGCTTTCTGAAATTAATTAATTAATCTAAATTACATTTGATGAATTTTAAAATTAAATTGATAAATCTGAATTACAATTGATGCAATCTGAAATTGAATTGACAAATCTGAATTACAAATGATACATTCTGAAACTAAATTGACAATTTTGAATTACAATTGACGAATTCTGAATTACAATTATTGGAAATGGTGTAGTTTTGAATAATTGCCGGTTTTATTTATGTACATACATAATTATATCCACAAACCAGTTACCGGATATTTACATAACCGGTTATCCAAATATTGAAGTAACCGGATTTTATTCGAATATTTTTGAATCACCGGATTTTGATATTGCAGTAAGCGAATATTCGAGTTTCTGGATATTTGAAAATTATTATGAAAACGTGGCGTTTTTCCGAATAGTCGTATTTTGGATGTGCTTATTATAAAAACGTTTTCGAATATCCGAATAGTCAATTTTTGGATATTCGACTATTCAAGTAACCGATTTTCGATATTCAAATATTAGAATATCCGGATAATCGGTTCCAGATAATCAAATAATCGAATAATTCATGTCTTTCTACAATGCGATCCAAAATGATTTAGATAAAGGGAGGCTATGAAAAACAAAATCAGAGTCTTAGCTTGATTCACAACTTTTAGTTTACCATTTGCTTCTAACCCATTTGAAAAGTTCTGAATCAAACTAAGACACAGGTTTTAGTTTTCATAGCCTCCCCTTATCTAAAACATTTTGAATCTCATTGTATTTCCCACGTTAAATTTTTACTTGTAAATTTAAGGATTGTGATTTTCTTTAGTTGATGAATAAAGCAAGTTAAAACACTGAGAACCTTTGAATTTGTGATTCTCAGTAAATATAAAGCATACTGTACTTAGCAAATTAAATACAGTGAATAAAGTACACCTACATAAAAATGACATAGGTTCACATAAATATTTTTTTGAACTAAATATAGTTTGAAAATTAAAAAAGATAAAAGAAAATGTACCTATCTTTTTTTCATTTTCAAACTACGTTTAGTTGAAACGATTTCTTGTGTAATCCTATAAAATGTTTATGTAGATATACATAAAAAAATATGACCTTTTTAAATTCGTAATAAAAAATAGGGCTTTCCATTAAAAAAAAAATTACAATTATTTTTGTACCCCAACGATACGCCACTGTACAGATAAATGAATCACTCTAAAATGTGGCAAATTTAAAGTACTAATTGAAGTGTCCGAGCGTTTTTGCAGAAAGAAAATTTTTAAGAAATATTTATGGAGTTCCAGATTTTTATCAATACAGTATATCTCAGAAACAGACACGTTCATGACGTTTTAAATTTAGAAAATTATATGTGTAGGTACTCTCTTAAAGCATTACAGAGATTGAACAAAAATTACAAAATTTCCGCTCGTTTTAATTCTTGGAAAGTGATGTCCCCGTAAAATTTAAATTCAGACCACTGTGCGGCGGTACTGGCGCCCTAGTTTAACTCTTCGAAGCCTAAATTATATTTTTTAAAAATAATTAAAAAAAATAATGGTTCAGAAAAGTTTATTATAGTCTTCCAAGTTTTGTATGGGTTTTATGATCTTGCTGTAAAAACAGCTTCAAAGAGACCGACACTGCGGTCGCCTTTCTGTCGCTTTTTTTTGGCAAGGCCATAAACCGCTACCAAACTGGGACGACTATACAATATGTCCCAGATAACTTTTCCAGCATGGGGATCTCGCTTATTATAAGAGATACGAATTCGGTTAAATGGGACGAATTATTCCTAAGTATTAGGGTAGTCATAAACTGTTTTGAAATTTAAAAAATTCCATGTGGTTCAGGAGTTATAGCCAAAAAACCAAAATTTTCAAATTTCGTTTTTTTGTAATAACTTCTTTATTGTAATCGATATGTTTTTGTTATTTGTACTTTCTTAAGGCACTTTTTCATGCAGAATTTAAATGTGCCTTTAGATTTTTGTTTTCACTTTCCGTTTTCGAGTTTTCACCACCAACTTCAGTTTTCTTATGGACCATCAAGTAGGCTTTGGAAGAATTGAATGCGCTCTTTTTTTCTCTTTACAATGATATAACACATGTAATATTTATTTTGACAGATAACGAAGAAAATTTAAAAAATACATTTTGTCGACAGACGTATGCTTTGTTTAATGCAAAAAATAAACAAATTTTCAAACAAATGAATAAAATAAAATAAGAAAGAGTCACAAGAAACAAAAACTTAATTATTAGTTAATAACAAATAATATGTAGTTGAATTTGTTGAAATGGGAAGTACTAAACTATTTAATACAAAAGATGTTCGAACAATTGACCATTGCGTTCTAAACATGTTTGTGACCTACGAATTGTTGCTCTAAATGCATTATGTAAATTACGATGCGAAATGCTAGATTTACGAAGATCTTCAATATTTTCAAATGTCTGAACATAAATTTTATTTTTGACTTAATCCCAAACAAGAAAGTCCAAAGGGGTTAAATCCGGAGACCGTGGAGGCCATAAAATAGGTCCAGTATTACCAATCCACGAATTAGGGAACCGGTTACTGAGATATTCCCTGATTATGTTAGAATAATGGTGTGGCGCGCCATCTTGTCGAAACCAAAAAATAAATAGTGGACCTATTGTTCTTGTGACTCTTTCTTATTTTACTTTATTCATTTGTTTGAAAATTTGTTTATTTTTTATTTTTTGCATTAAACAAAGCATACGTTTGTCGAGAAAATGTATTTTTTTTAATTTTCTTCGTTATCTGTCAAAATAAATATTACATGTGTTATATCATTGTAAAGAGAAAAAAAGAGCGCATTAAATTCTTCCAAAGTCTACTTGACGGTCCATAAGAAAAACTGAAGTTGGGGGTGAAAACTCGAAAACGGAAAGTGAAAACAAAAATCTAAAAGCACATTTAAATTCTGCATGAAAAAGTGCCTTAAGAAAGTACAAATAACAAAAACATATCAATTACATTAAAGAAGTTATTACAAAAAAACGAAATTTGCAAATTTTGGTTTTTTGGCTATAACTCCTGAACCACATGGAATTTTTTAAATTTCAAAAAAGTTTATGACTACCCTAATACTTTGGAATAAGTCGTCCCATTTAACCGAATTCGTAACTCTTATAATAAGCGAGATCCCCATGCTGGAAAAGTTATCTGGCACATATTGTATACAGGTGTCCCAACAGTGTGCTCTCGGGCCATATCTCCATAACTATCGAAGATACAAAAACATTTTCAACACAATTTGTTTTTTAATTTAAGAGATCTACAACATAAAATTATTTTCATCTATACAGAGTGAATCAAAACAATGGTGCCGGACACAACTTTTTTTATTTCAAACAGCATGCCCTATACAGGGTGTCCCGTGACGTAATGTCACCACTTCACCTACGTGATAATCAATTCAAACTAACAATAAGTAAAAAACTCTAATAAAGTTTTGTTCTAAAGTCAACCGTTTCAAAAATACTGGGTGTTTAATGTTTAATTTTTTATTTTTTAAAATTTTAAAGTTCATCTAATCATATATCCGTTCACCTAATAATCAATTCAAACTTAAAAAAAATAACTCTAATAAAACAAACCGTTTTCAAGGATACAACGTGTTTTGTAATTTTCAGAATTTTTAAACTTTATCTCAAAAGGTGTTCGAAATGACCTCCGTTCTTTGCTAAACACATTCTAGCGCGCTTCAAAAGAGGTCTAGTTAGCTTTAAACACCTTTTGAAATAAAGTTTGAAAATTACAAAACACGTATTCTTGAAAAACGATTTTAGTTTGAATTGATTATAAGGTGAACGGATAAATGATTTGATGAACTTTAAAATTTTAAAAAATAAAAAATTAAACATTAAACACCCAGTATTTTTGAAACGGTTTACTTTAGAACAAAACTTTATTACGCTGGATTTCACAAACGTCACTTAACTTTAATCATCGATTAAGAATAATCATTCCTATACCTTCAACACATGTAACCATGGCAACGTTTACTTTTAACGGATGATTAAATTTAAGTAACGTTTGTGAAATCCGCCATTAGAGTTTTTTAGTTAGTTTGAATTGATAATCACGTAGGTGAAGTGGTGACATTACGTCACGGGACACCTGTATATGAAACCAAATTTGGATTGCTCATAAAAATTGCTCATTTTTTGTATACCATTGCCAATACCTAAACCTAACCGTTCTTGAGATATTTAACATTTTGTCTAAAAACTGCCATTTGCAGCCACTATTTTCTTTATTCATATTTTATTAATTTTTAACTCTAAGAAAAAGATTTTTGGTACAGATGTAGTTGATACATAAGCTTAACATAAGCCATTATTAAATGTACTTTTATCGCTACAGGGTGGTCATGGTAATAAACAAAATCTCAGAAATTTCAAAATGACAAAACTCAATTTTCTTAAATAGCATGCCCTATATTTTTCTATCCTAAATTCTTCGTTTAATAAAGTACTTTCATTTTTTTAAGTATGTCTTACACCTATCTGAGATATTTTCTGAGATTTTCAGTTCTATTTGAATTATTTCTTTTAAAACGAACACTTGTCTAAGGTATGGTAAACCGGCAAACAATGAACCGGTTGACATTAATAATTATCTTTCAAAGTGTTATGGCGGATTTCACAAACGTTACTTAAATTTAATCATCCGTTAAAAGTAAACGTTGCCATGGTTACATGTGTTGAAGGTATAGGAATGATTATTCTTAATCAATGATTAAAGTTAAGTGACGTTTGTGAAATTCAGCATGATACTGTTGGGAACTTGTTAAGACATGAATTATTAGATTTATTGAATTATTTCTTTACTAAATGGTTGCATAGCCAAAGTTGGTTGGATTCGCTGGCAACGCTTGGTCGGGCAATTATAGGTGTATGTTCGAATCCCTTCCTGGTACGTATGGGTCCTATATGAGAAATGGAACACTTATGTGTCCGATTGTGTTGGATTCATTTCAGCCCCTTCGAACTAGGTTTTCTGCGTTTTCCCGGTTTGTAAGACGAATGCCGATGGAAAACATTTAGTAGGTCGGTCGCAGCCGCAGCGGGCAATATTACAATAGACAGCTTAACGCATCCCTGACAAGCTCATAGAGAGCCTGGGACATGTATGACGTAAGTACAAAAAAATGTATAACTGTTTAAAGGAGTCACGTACTTGAACTAACTAATGCCTGTACATTATTGTCACTTGAAAATTAATTATTAAAGTCAACAGCTTCATTTGTTTGCCGTTTTCCATGGACACCTTAGACAATAATTCGTTTTGAAAGAAATAATTCAAATAAATCTAAAAATCTCAGAAAATATCTCAGATAGGTATAAGACATACTTAACAAAAAAGAAAGTACTTTATTAAACGAGGAATTTAGGATAGAAAAATATAGGGCATGCTATTTAATAAAATTGAGTTTTGTCATTTTGAAATTTCTAAGATTTTGTTTATTACCATGACCACCGTGTAGCGATAAAAGTAGATTTAATAATGGCTTATGATAAGCTTATGTATCAACTACATCTGTACCAGAAACCTTTTTCTTAGAGTTAAAAATTAATAAAATATGAATAAATAAAATAGTGGCTGCAAATGGTAGTTTTTAGACAAAATGTTAAATAACTCAAGAACGGTTAGATTTAGGTATAGGGAATGGTATACAGAAAATGTGCAGAATTTTATGAGCAATCCAAATTTGGTTTCATATATAGGGTATGCCATTTGAAGTTGTGTCCGGCATCACTGTTTTGATTCATTCTGTATAGATGAAAATAATTTTGTGTTGTAGATCTCTTAATTTAAAAAAGAAATCGTGTTGAAAATCTTTTGTATCTTCAGTAGTTGTGGAGATATGATCCGAGAACACTCTGTTGGGACACCCTGTATATAATACATTAGAATACAAAGAGACTTGTTGACAAAAATTATTGTCCTGCATAGTCTTGTACGATGTGGTTCCCAATAGGAACATTATAAGATGAACTAATACAGTAAAGTCGGGGATTATGGAATAGCACTTTTATTTTTGGAATTATTTTGACACGCATTGAGAGAAATATAAATAAAAAAAACATTCCAATGACTGCGCCAAAGGGTTTATTACATCGGAACATGATCACAAAGTTAAAAAAAATATATAAATAAAAAATATTTGATAATGAAAAAAAGTGGTTTTCTGCCTGCCGAAAAAATGGTCGGGTAATATGAAATACGTATATGAGGTAATATGGAATACCAGCTATTATTTTCGATATGAAAAATTCTAACGACAAAAATCTCAAATACACCAATCCCACTCGGTATCGGCACTAGTGGCGGCGATAAGGTTTTGGGGCCCCCCGCCTATTTACTCAATCATATACGTAATTAAAATAAATATAAATAATAATACACGTAAATCAAAACCCTTACTGCCATCGAAACCTGCATTAGTTTCAAAAATTGTTCCAAGTTGAGTACACAAGTACAACCTCAATCAAAAGTAATGAAACGTTCAAAACCGAAACGCTGTAGTCAGAGAGAGATGATACCGAGTGAGATGAAGCCTTATCGCGAACGAATGTTTCCGAAGTCCTTCGGAACCCCACAACACGTTGCGCTAACTCTGACTCGGCACTGTTGCACTCTGACTACCGTGTTTCGGTTTTGAACGTTTCATTACTTTTGATTGAGGCTGTACGTTCATGTTCAATACTTGATACACCCAAACCACTAAGCCTACCTTGGTTTATTGTGCTATGCAAAGAACTTTTTATTAGTTTTAATTTGGAGAATGTTCTTTCGGCAGAAGCAGATGTTCCTGGTAATGTTAAAAATGTTGAAATAATGAAAAATATCTGGAAGGCTGCTCAAAATGCATCTGTTATCTGATATAAAATATCTGGCTAATTCAGAAATAATTTTTGTGGAAATAATTTCATTTGAAAAAGCACTCTTGAAGTTTATTAACTGCATAGACGAACTTTCCGAAAAGTCATCTCCATATATGTCTAATATGTGCGACAATTTCATCATTTGGTAGTTTAACGAATATCTCTGGTTTTAAAAATGAAAAATTGCTCATTACTTCGTTCATGCTGGTAAATCGTGTTCTGAGCTGATTGATTAATATATCCAAAGATTCGTAAAACACTTTAATTTGAAATCAAATCTTTCTAAAGTTTTCTATTTGAGTGTCCGCTGCCAACTCATCAAAAAAATTTTGACTTTTCTTTGGAGTTTAGATGTTAATGTTAGTTGAATATCCCAAGATATTGCTAAATTGCTCGCTTCTCTATCTAATGCATCAAAATCATCTCTAAGATTGGAAAAATGCTCTATCGTGGAGTTCATTAATTCGCAGGCTCGATCCAGATCAACTGTAGAACTCCGCAGCAATTTAATATTTTCCAAAACTTTGGTATACAAGAAGTAAGATGAAATCATAGGTATTCATACGTTTTTGCAAAGAGTTTGCTTCTGTTCTGTCGGCCGTTTTTTTGCAAATTAAAGTAAACGTTGACAAGCATTACATCATACATTTATAGTTGTATTTAATAGCACTCAAACAATCAAACCGCGATGACCATCTTGTAGGACATAATCTCTTCAGTGTTTTTCTAATCATTCAAATTTCTTCCTTAGGTCTGTTTAGCTCTTGCCAGCGCGGTAAACTTTGACTGAAAAACGAATATATTGTTTCCACCAATCCGTAGAAATCTCTAATTTGACCAATATTTTGCACTGAATCATTCAATACGAGATTTAAATTATGTATCAGCGCAATGCACAAAATCAGCAGTACGTACTTTTTCTCTTATTCTTGCCCGATTGTCCAGAATATTTCCCGCTCATGTTAGAAGTCCCATCGTACCCTTGACCTCTGCATTTCCCTATGTCAGTTTTCATTTCTTTTAATGTGTTCAAAATTATATGTTCAAAATTTTTGGCACTTTGATTCCGTATTTCAATAAAACCGAGAAACGATTCCTTCGTTTCTATGATGCCGCCGGCAACAGATTTATCGTAGTTTAGATTAACGTTAACGTGGCGAATACATATGTTTAATTAATCCCTCTTCGAGATATCGAGGTAGCGTTGTATCGACGATTATTGAAAAAAACGGCGCTTTAGAAATATCTTCTATCACACGTTTAGAGCCGGGGGGTCGATTGTTGAATTACGATTATCGAGTGTCGCATGCGAGATTACCATATCTCGATGAAATGTCGCAACTTTGAATTCTCCAAATTCGTAATCGACTTTTTCAATCGACATTATTGCGAGTGGATCAAACTACGTGACATTAAAATTACGAATCGCGTTTATTTAAAAATGGCGGAGTACGAAGAGTTCGAGTTACTTGTAGCAATAGAAAATCAAGAAATTCATGAAAATAATGCTAGATTTCCGAGAAAAAGTTATCACTATCGAATTGCCTTTAATATACAGGGTTGGGCAAATGTCTTGAACCAAGCTAATATCGTCTGTACCGTTAATTTGATTTCTCTGAAAATTTGTACTAGAATACAAGATTTTAAGGCGGATCTAACTAACACTTGTTCATTCGAATCAGACTTCCGGTTTAATCGGAAATGATATCAACTTTTGTTTTTTAAATGAAACACTGTATATTTATAAAGATTTAAAAAGAACATTCTCTTGGGAATTCAATGATATAAATATTTGAGTCCTGAAATATTAAATTACTCCAATGTGTTACCATTTATTATCATGGAAACCTTATATCAAAACTATATTTTACAGAAAAAAATTTTGAAATTTAGTTTAGGATGAAAACAGTTTTTAAAGAAACAAAAGAAAAAACTTAAATATCAAAAAACAATATAAAACTATTTAATAAGTTGCTGAAAGTGATAAAGATAACCGTTCACTTCTTGACAGTATGCTAGTCTGTCAAAAAATCCTTGTGTAACATTTGCCAAATTTTCTGGACGAATCAATTCTATTTCATCTATTATTCTTTGTCTTAATTCTTGCAAATTACTTGGCCGCCGCTTGTATGCAACTGATTTTAAATGATTTTAATTAATTTGACTTTGACATTATTCAATTTATTTTGTATTTTATAAGGTTTCCATGATAACAAATGTATTTACAGAAAAATTAAAAGAATTCCTTTTGGAGTAATTTGTTCTCGTTGTATATTTTATCAAGTTTAGAATTTAGGAAAGTTTACGCATTTTCAATATATCCGTAAAACACGAGCACGTCTGTTTATTTTGTCTATGGTTTGGTAATATGATGCGGGTATATGCGTCAGGAAGGGGGATGGAAGGAAAAAAAGATGCTAATCCTTAGTCTCCGGCGGCGGTCCTTGAAGGGCGAACGTCTTGGTAAAGTTGCGCTAATTACGCAAACGAGCTCGAGAGTGTTGTAAGAAATTGCAATGACTTGTGATGAAGCAGTTGTGCAAGAGTTAAAGCTTGCTGATGATAGATGATACTCTGAGGTAGAGTAAGGTGCCAATCACGTGGTGTCCGCTGATGGCTCGGACAGAGAGTAAGAGATTGTGCATTCTATCATAAGGGTGATCGCTCTGTATTCGCCGATAGAGTCGGAGAGAGTAGGTGATCACTCTACCTGCATACGGCTTTGACCATATCCGCTGGCTGCAGAGGCGTGAGTAGTAAATGCCGAAAACACAACTATATACCTGACCACCTGAATTGTCTTGTGCTTTCAAAAACGGTCATGACTTAGTGTTGACTGTGCTCAGGCCGGTGTAGCAACACTGTAGGAGGCAGTAGCACCAATGATTCTGAGAACGTATGCTCGAAAGGCAAAGTATGCTAATATTCACCTGGGGTTTGTCTTTATGCATGCGAAGTACGAAGATGGACATTCGAGGACACCTTCTCCGTGAATTCGCATGCCAGCAGGGAGCTTCCGCATCTACACTCACCGCTGGAGAGGGCGGGGCCGGGAGAGGGCCCCGGTGAGTAAATAAGTCCTATAGTCTTGAGTAGATACTCGTAAATGGTTATTTGTAATTTTGCATGACATCCTTATCGAATCGGAAAGCGAAGCCCAGATGTTAAGACGTTTACCCTCAGTTCCGCAGTGGTCGAGAAAGAGAGAAAGAAAGCAGAGAAAGAGAGGTCTAACCGAAGGGTTAGTGAATATTTATTGTAACTCGGACCTCTGACATTGTTATTAGTCGAGAATGTTTAACAAAAAAAAAAAAACTATCCTACAAATTTAACATCGCAGGACCCAAATATTTATATTGTAATGATTCGTCGACACGAGCCAGCGTCAGACTGTCTCTTGCGTCACAGCCGTCTAGTCGACGCGCCTTAGGCGACAGCCTAGAGAATTCCGACGGCGGAATAAATTAGATCAGACAGTCTGTCGCCTCCCAGAAAATACGAGAACAACAGCTTCGGTATATCAAATGCACGCGCCCAGGGGTGGTACACAGTTCGGGGAAGAATTCGGATTAGACAGTCTCTCATTAAAGTTTCGTGTTAGATTTTTCGCTCGGCTGTTAAAATAAATTAGATTTGAGCTTGTAAATAAATGTTAGTGTAAATTTATAAATAAATTAGTTTATTAACTATTTCGTGTTTTTTTTTTTTAATAAAAATTAATAGAACCCGTAAAACTCGTTACATTGGTGCCAGGTTTGGGGTTCGTGAAAATAAATAAACAATTAAAATTGAATTAAATTTAAACAAATTTAAATTTAAACAAAGTGCAGTGTCGGAAAAAGGAAAAAAAATGGCTTCAAAGAAAGTGCTGTTAAAAGTGAAAGACTTAAAAGCCGAATTAGAAGAGCGCGAATTGGAAATTTCCGGAAAGAAATCGATTTTGCAACAAAGACTTCATCAAACGCTACTAGAAGCAGGAGAGGACCCGGAAACCTTTCTTTTTAGTGGACCTGCAGATTTAAGTAAAATATTAGACGAGAAATTTCGGGAACAATCTGGAAATTTCAAAGATGAATTGCTGGAACAATACAGAAGTTTGGACGAGAAATTTCAAGAACAATCTGGTAATTTCAAAGATGAATTGCTGGAACAATCCAGAAGTTTAGACGAGAAATTTCGAGAACAATCTGGAAATTTGGAAGATAAATTAAAGGAGCAATCCAGAAATTTCAAAGATGAATTGCAAACTAAATTGCTCGAACAATCCGGAAATTTTTCAAATTGCTCGAACAATCGGAAATTTGAAAGACGATCTAGATAAATTAATGGAATATTCTAGAAACACGGAAGAAAATGTAAAAATTTTAGAAGAAAAACTTGAAAATAAATTAATACAACAATCTAGAAACTAAACTGCTGGAACAATCTAGAAATTTAGAAGACAAACTTCGAGAACAGTCTGGAAATTTGAAGGATGAATTTCTAGAACAATCAAAAGGGCTCGAAGATAAACTAGTGGTAAAAATATCAGAAGAGACAAGGAATCTGCAAGAAAATGTTGAAGAAACACTATTCCAGCAGGATAATAAAATCTCGAGCAAATCATGCCAGGGTTCCGAATGTTCGGGGATCCGCCACCAGCAGAAGTACCAGAAAATAATGAGGCCCAAACTGTGGTAGGACCAACGGAAATTTCTAAATTGAAAATAAAACCACCGACATTCGATGGGAAGTCATCTTGGCCTAACTATTTCAAACAGTTCGAAGCGGCAGTAAAGGCGAACGGATGAACGCTTTGGAATACGAGGCGGCGAAGGAAGTCTCAAGAGGACATGTCAAGGTACGAGCTGCCATGGACTACCAAGAAGAGGAACCCACCAGCGTCAAGGTGCGATCTGCTGCAGAAGAACAACACAAGGAGTGTGCCACCGAGGAGGATGTTCGCTGCATTGTGGATCAATTATTGAGGCAGAAGAATCCACTGGTGTGTCAGAATTGCCAGGAAGAAAGACATGTTCGCAGGCGGTGTCCCAAGGCCAGGCAGGATCCTCCACGAAGGAAGCCACAGGGGACACTAAGCCTGGTCGCTGAAGATGGACAAACGTCGACCCTTATTCAAAGGCCCCCAAAGAGAAGAGCCACGAAAGTAATAGCCCTGCGGCGATTATCCAGCAGTGTCTTCGTGGATGCCACCATTGATGACACCCCTCATACCATGTTATTGGATACGGGTGCGACGAAAACTATCTTGAGGCCAGACGTTATCAAGTCATCAAGACGCACCGAGCCGACTAAATGGAGACTGATGACAGCAACCGGAACATCAGCGACTGTCCATGGTGAAGTAGAGGGTGACCGTTACCATTGGAGCGACGCCCATCAAACACCGTGCACTGGTAGCAGAAATAGAAGATGAGGCGATTCTTGGCATGGACATCATGTGTGCGCATGGGTTCCAATTGGATCTGAAGCGTGGCGTAATGGCGGTTAACAATGAGGAGTTGGTTCTACATCAACGAGAGGAGGTGGCCGCTCGAGTTGTTCTCGCAGAAGATGTCGTATTGCCCAGCAGAAGCGAGGTTATAGTTGACGCAAACCTGAATGGCGCTTTCCAAGATGGGCAAGTCATTATGGTCGAACCTAATACTGACGATCAGAGGATTGGAAAAGGAATTCTCGTTGGAAAAATGTTGTTGACAGCGAGGAAGGAGATACCAGTCCGCCTAATGAATGTGAACTGTTTCCCCGTCAAGGTACGATCTTGGGAAGCTGTGCCATGGTATCCTCCAACTCCCGCCAAATAGAAGCAAACGTACAAGAGACGAAGGTCCCGA
This sequence comes from Dorcus hopei, assembly GCA_033060865.1. Taxonomy (NCBI): domain Eukaryota; kingdom Metazoa; phylum Arthropoda; class Insecta; order Coleoptera; family Lucanidae; genus Dorcus; species Dorcus hopei. Next base: position 38,266,855 of record CM065421.1, on the reverse strand, counting down.
AAAAGTTGTTGGAAATGGTCATGTCGACGGTCCAGGAATTGACTCCAGAACGAAAGACAAAAGCGAAGAACCTGATCTGTCAGTGTCAAGATGTGTTCGAGGTAGAAAATGTACCTAAGGGAAGAACCGACGTAGTCAAACACAAGATAGAGATCGGGGAAGAAAGGCCTGTCCGTCAAGCCCCAAGGAGGTTACCACTGGCGAAGCGTGAGGAAGCAGAACGCATTATTCTTGAGATGGAAAAAGACAATGTAATTGAGCCATCGAGCAGCCCATGGGCATCACCGGTAGTGCTTGTGAAGAAGAAGGATGGATCCACACGGTTCTGCGTAGACTATCGATTGCTCAACAATGTCACCAAAAAGGATAGCTATCCTTTGCCACGGGTTGATGACACCCTGGACACTCTGACTGGTTCAAAGATCCAGCAGAGTGGTTATTAACAAGTGGAACTAGCGCCCGAAGATCGAGAAAAGACGACGTTTTCCCTTGGTATGGATCTATGGCAATTCACAGTGATGCCGTTCGGGTTATGTAATGCCCCAGCGACATTCGAGAGGCTAATGGAGACGGTTCTGAAGGGTCTCTCCTGGACAACGTGCATGGTATACCTGGACGACATAATTGTGGTGGGAAAAATGTTCGACAACCCCCTGAAGAACCTGGAAGGAGTGTTTCAGCGACTTTGCGGAGCTGGACTAAAGCTTAGTCTCAAGAAGTGCCACCTGTTCCAGAAGGAAGTTAATTATCTGGGTCACATTGTTAATGGGAATGGAATCGCCGTGGACCCAGTAAAGATTCAGGTCGTGAAAGACTGGCCAACTCCCAAGAATAAACACCAGATAAGGAGTTTCCTAGGCGTATGCACTTACTATCGTCGCTATGTTCCTGGATTTGCGGACATCGTTGACAAAACTCACCGAAGAAGGTCGTCCGTTTGAATGGGACCAACATTGCCAAATTAGTTTTGAACAACTAAAACAGTACTTGATAAGTGCTCCTATTCTGAGTTACCCTCTCCCAGAAGGCAAGTTCGTTGTGGACACCGACGTTAGTAACGTTGGTATCGATGGCGTACTCTCCCGCGTGCACCATCCGTAAAATCGTACTGGGCGCAATGGGACTCCATAGTACTGGATCATGGTCTTCTGAAACGAACTGTCGAGAACCAGGAAGGCACGGAACAGAAGACATAGTTACTGATCCCCAAAAATAGGGTGCCAGAAGTTCTGAGGGAGCTTCACGATGGAACTTCGGGAGGGCATCGGGGAATCAAGAAGACTATGGAAAAGTTGCGCGAGCGATTCTACTGGGTGAACTGCAAGGAAGACATAAAGGACTGGTGTATGAAGTGCGTAGTCTGCGCAGCTAGTAACGGCCCCCACAGACGAGGCAAGGCTCGCATGAAACAGTATAACGTGGGAATTCCTCAAGGTTATTAAAGACAGAAGGTTGCCTGGTAAGTCGTGGAGTGACGCGTCATTCAGTAGGCCATCTATTTGTGTATATGCATTAAATGGGCCTACTGAGTGACGTTGCAGTGACGTTGAAAGTTACCAGGCAACCTGTCTTTTTAGTAACCTTGGGAATTCCTTTTGAGAGCGTTGCCATAGATGTAGCCGGCCCATTTCCACAAACGAATAGTGGAAATAAGTACCTACAACATCATGGTGATGTACTACTTTAGCAAGTGGGTTGAAGCATATGTCCTACCAAACCAAGAGGCGATAACTATTGCTGAAGTCCTTGTCCGAGAATGGATCAGTCGATATGGCGCGCCCATGGAGCTGCATTCAGATCAAGGAAGGAACTTGAATCGGCTTTATTCAAGAACGTGTGTACTCTGCTCGGCGTCCGGAAAACTAGAACCACTGCAATTCACCCGCAGTCGGATGGAATAGTGGAAAGATTCAACAGAACCATCAACCGACATTTGTCCAAGGTAGTCTCTGATCATCAGAGAGATTGGGACACGTACAGGATTTCTGTTTATATTTTGAACGGTATCTACGCATTTTATTATTAGACATATCAAAAAATGTTAAATACAAAAGTTTTAGGGACCTACCTAAACCGCCAGAATTTACTTTAAAAATTTACTTTAAAAAGAAACAAATGACAAACGGAAACCTAACAAATGAGTATCAACTTTGTTATTTTAAATGGAACACTTAGTATATTTTCTAGAATTAAGAAAGATCTTTTTCTCCTAATTCCAAAAATATGTAGTTTGTCTATATTTTGTTTCATACTTTTTACGATATTTAAGTTTGAAATTCTTATTGTTTTGGTACATTTTTATTAATTTATTTCATATAACATGTTAATTTCTCTTAGATGTTTTGACTTATAAAGTGACTTTTAATTAGTTTAACACTTGTCGCGCATAATAAACTGCTTATTAATCCAAATAAATGCATTTTTTTTTTTAATTTAAATTTAAATATCGCAAGAAGTATGGAACCAAATATAAGCAAACTACATATATTTGGAATTAGAAAACGTCTTTCTTAATTCGAGAAAATATACATAATGTTGCATTTAAAATAACAAAGTTGATGCTCATTTGTTAAGTGCCCAATCGTCATTTGTTTCTTTTTTTAATAAATTTTGGCGGTTCAGGTAAATTCCTAAAACTTTTGTATTTAAAATCTTTTTGTATGTCTAATAATAAAATGTGTAGGTACCGTTTAAACTATAAACAAAATCCCTGTACATTCCTCTTTTTCTACTGGCATACCGTTCGTCTGTTCATGAGACAGCAGAAGAGACACCAGCAAAAGTGGTATTTGGGCGAGAGCCAAGACTGCCCTGCGACCTGAAGTTCGGCGTGAAGCCTGGTGAAGTCCCTGCCGACGAAGACTACGTGAGCGGTCTACGCAGGAAAATGGACGACATTCACAATCAAGTGCGTCACAATATACAGGCGGCCAGCGAGCGAATGAAGGAGCATTATGGCATCAATACTCAGAATGGGGGACACCAACCTGGAGCTTACAATCCTCAAAGACGGCTTTACATTCCTCACAGACGTCGAGGTCTGTCCCCAAAATTTCAGATATCTTGGGAAGGTGATGAAACGAATCAATGATATCATCTACCGCATCAGAAACACGCAAGGTTCCGAAGTAAATTTCGAAACCTTTATGTCTCATCACGCTACCGGAAGTAAGGCACGATTCGGAGTAACCACAGAGAGGCAGCAAGACCTTTTTCAAGTACCACCGGAGGACAGTCTGGCCCACTGTGTGGCAGAAGACCTAAGAATGTCCAAGGGGATAGCCCAGGTCTTCCGGAAGAAATTTGGTCAGGTCGAGGAACTCCGAAGACAGCATCCCATGGTGGGCAAGAACTTGCAGATCATCGACACGGAAGCAGATCAAAGACGACACGTGTACTACTTAGTCACCAAGAGGACATGAAGCGGTAAGCCCGACTATCGCAACATTTGGAAAGCTTTATGGAGCCTGAGGAGACAGCTGTTAGACGGCAAGGAGACGAAATTAGCCATTCCTAAATTGGGCTGCGGACTAGACGGACTGGACTGGAGGGTCATTCGAAGCATGATAGAAGTCATCTTCAACGGAACGGGAATTGAAGACCTAGTCTGCAGTCACCACCCACAGGCAGCTGTCGGCAGTAGGAAAACCGTGGACTGCTATTTCTTCCAGACCGGAAATTGCAAAAAAGGTCCAGCATGCCACTTTGGACATCCTCCTTCAAGGTTGTTACGAGGAACGTTCCAAGACGAAACGTTTTTAAGAAGGGAGCAGTGTAATGATTCGTCGACACCAGCCGGCGTCAGACTGTCTCTTGCGTCACAGCCGTCTAGTCAACGCACCTTAGGCGACAGCCTAGAGAATTCCGACGGCGGAATAAATTAGATCAGACAGTCTGTCGCCTCCCAGAAAATACGAGAACAACAGCTTCGGTATATAAAATGCACGCACCCGGGGGTGGGACACAGTTCGGGGAAGAATTCGGATTAGACAGTTTCGCATTAGATTTTTCACTCGGCTGTTAAAATAAATTAGATTTAAGCTTGTAAATAAATGTTAGTAAAAATTGATAAATTAATTAGTTTATTAACTATTTCGTGTTTTGTTTTTAAAATAAAAATTAATAAAACCCGTAAAATTCGTCACAATATCATTGAATTCCTAAGAGAATGCTCTTTTTAAATCTTTATAAGTATACAGGGTGAGTTATTAAGCGCCCTTTCTTCCATAGCTCATTTATAGAACGAAATAGAATTTTTTTCTTTTACAAGGACATTCTACGTATTGAGCACTATAACCTAAAATTATTTTGATACGTACAGAGTGTTACATAAAATAATGGCAGCATGCAGCGGGATTTTTTTTAATGGAACACCCTGTGTATTTTCCTATAGAAAGATATAACACTCGATCCTCTAAACAGCAGCACATAAAATATTTATATTTATTTAACCAATTAAGAGTAAATTAATATTTTATTGAAAACGGTCTGATTTTCAACTTCTCTTAAAATACTAACTGTAAACGTATCGTTTGTCGTACGGAAATAAAAATTGGTAGTGTTATAAAGTAAAGTATAATTTTGTGTGGGTTAATGAAAAACTTCGGTCATTTTGTTTTTTTTGAATTTACTTCTGCATAGTACTTTCGGACTGGATCCAGTCCGTCATCAGTGCTTTTCTACAATTGTTAACAATAATCATTTTTACTTAATTATAACAAAGAAAAACTTACATCAAGTGCGAGTTTGTTCTGCCTACGGGAGAGAGAGCGAACTGAACTGTTTTCCACATCTCAGTTCCCTCTCCCTACCGTAGAGCGGGCGAAACGTGTCATATTTAAAATAGGTACATAACTGTTGTAAAGATTGTCAAAATCCGATCTTTTGTTCACACTGGTTTTATTTTTTGCAATGTGGCACATTTCTAAAATATTCCTCTTGTAATAATTGTTTTCTTGGATCAGGACTTGGGCGGATTCAAAATTGAACGCGTGATTGTTTTCTATGGCATTATCAACAACTTGCTAGATAGAGCTATTTTACTGTCAACCCCAAAATACCATTTTAATAATATTAAATTAATTAAAAACACTTTGAAAAATAATGAATATCCCTCACACATAGTAAACTCAGTGATCAATAGTAGACTAAAATATTTAAAAAATAAAATAGCTCACCCGAACATAAATACACACACGTCGACTGTAAATCCTATACAACAATACAAAAAAATTTGTTCAATGCATTACTTACCTGGTCTAAGTGAACCTCTACATAGAAAATTAAAAGCACATAACATCCTTTTAGCCCACAAACCAAAAAATCCAAATTTAAAAATTTTTTCCAATTTAAAAGATAATATTAAAATTCCAGAAAAATCAAATGTAGTCTACAAAGTGGACTGTTCTAATTGTAATGGTTGTTATATAGGACAGACAAAAAATTATTTAAAAAAACGACTCTATAACCACGAATATCATTTGAAAAGAAAAAATAATGAATATTCCATGCTGACCAATCATGCCATAGAAAACAATCACGCGTTCAATTTTGAATCCGCCCAAGTCCTGATCCAAGAAAACAATTATTACAAGAGGAATATTTTAGAAATGTGCCACATTGCAAAAAATAAAACCAGTGTGAACAAAAGATCGGATTTTGACAATCTTTACAACAGTTATGTACCTATTTTAAATATGACACGTTTCGCCCGCTCTACGGTAGGGAGAGGGAACTGAGATGTGGAAAACAGTTCAGTTCGCTCTCTCTCCCGTAGGCAGAACAAACTCGCACTTGATGTAAGTTTTTCTTTGTTATAATTAAGTAAAAATGATTATTGTTAACAATTGTAGAAAAGCACTGATGACGGACTGGATCCAGTCCGAAAGTACTATGCAGAAGTAAATTCAAAAAAAACAAAATGACCGAAGTTTTTCATTAACCCACACAAAATTAAAAATGACCGGTCAATCTTAAGGGGAAATACCTTATAAATTAAAAAAAAAAAGTAAAGTATAGGGAATAACTCAGATATAAACTGATTTAGTTTCATTTGTTTTTTCAACCCCCCCTATCTCTTTTCACGAATAGATAGTGTTTATGTTCCTCTTCAATTCTGTTTTCTGCATCTAATCCTTACAGTTTTTTTGCTACAAGAAATTTTTTACATTTTTACTCTAAAATCAATATTAAAAAGTTATTTAACGTACCGTATTTTAATTTGTTTAAGACAGCGTCCTCTATTTCATAAAACAGATGAATAATATCAAGTTTACAATTGGTTACAAACTCTTATTACATTATAATCATCGTATTTTTATTGTAATACAGTTCTTTCACCTTGTTGTAATTAACGTCTTAAAATTGATTCGATGTGGTTTACAACGAAAGAAAACATCAGTGTTTGCAAATAATTACCTTAATGTAAAAATTGTTGTACTTCAAAAAAAATATACAAATAATAAATTAATAATCTAACAAATAAATGAAAATCGGTGAATTTCTTTTGTTCAAGTATTCAGATTTTATTAAATCAAATGTTAATGAAGACAACTGAAGCTTAGGAATTACATCGAATCAATTTTAAAGCATTTTTAATTAAAACAAAGTAAAAGAATTGTATTATAACAAAAATACGATTATTATAATGTAATAAGAGTTTGTAATCAATTGTAAACTTGATATTATCCATCTGTTTTATGACGTTGTCTTAAAGAAATTAAAATACGGTACATTAAATAACTTTTTAATATTGATTTCAGAGTAAAAATGTAAAAAGCTTATTATAGCAAAAGAACTGTAAGGATTAGATACAGAACACCTATAACAAAATTGAAGAGGAACATGAACACTATCTATTCGTGAAAAGAGATAGGGGGGGGGTTGCATTTAAAAAAATTGAATAACGGTAGTTTGAAATTCTGACAATTACACAGGCTTGAACATTTGAAAAAACAAGTAAGACTAAAAGAATTTATGTCTAGGTAATTCCTTACACTTTCATTTATAAAACTACCGATTTTTATTGCCATACGACAAACAATACGTTTACAGTTAGTATTTCAAGAGAAGTTGAAAATCAGACCGTTTTCAATAAAATATTAATTTACTCTTAGTTGGTTAATTAAATATAAATATTTTATGCGCTACTGTTTAGAGGATCGAGTGTTATGTCTTTCTGTAAGAAAATACACAGGGTATTCCATTAAAAAAAATCCTGCTACATGCTGCCATTACTTTACGTAACACTCTGTATGTATCAAAATAATTTTAGGATATAGTGCTCAATAGGTAGAATGTCCTTGTAAAAGAAAAAAATTCTATATCGTTCTATAAATGAGCTATGGAAGAAAGGGCGCTTAATAACTCACCCTGTATAGAGTGTTCCATTTAAAAAACAAAAGTTGATATCATTTCCGGTTAAATCGGAAGTCTAATTCGAATGAGCAAATGTTAGTAAGATCCGCCTTAAAATCTGGTATACTACTACAAATTTTCAGAGAAATCGAATTAGCGGTATAGACGATATTAGCTTGGTTCCAGACATTTGCCCAACCCTGTATATTTATGCCTCACAAACTGTTCTTGAAAAATTTTAGTCTAACAAAAGATTTAGTAATTGATTTATGCTGGGTTTCATAAAATTCGATTAAATGTAAATACATTAATACATAATGTTTTATGATTGCACGAAATTCTCCTTTTGCCATTTTTTTGTTAACAGCTACAGTGTACACTTCAAACGTCTGCAGAACAAAAACAATGCTTGGCCTTTATTTGGCATAATTTTGTTGGAAGTATGACACTTGCTAGCTGTGACGTCACCATGCAAGTAGTGGCGCCATCTCATAGAAATTTACCTGAATTATCAAACAGCCCTCGTATCTATACCAAAACTTTTCTATATCATTCATCTACTAATGCCCGATTGCACCAACTTTTTAAGCAGATTTTAAATTTAAGTGGTGTTTAGACTATGACATTATTTATAGATTTAACAAAATGTTAGTTACATTCTAATTGATACTTAAGTTGAAGTTTAAATGTCAGTCAGATTGTATTTGACATTATACTGATCATACGTAAATGTCACATTCTAAACATAACTTAAATTTAAGCTCTGCTTAAAAAGTTGGTGCAACCGGGCATTAATTAACCAATGACATTAAATAAACTTTGTTACGGTCGTTTCCGCTCCGTCCTCGCTAATTCGTTGTCTAGCGGTCCTCGGGGTTGAATGTTATGTTTGTTCCGGTCGGTGATGGATAATTTCGCGCTGAGTAGATGTGTCGTATTTGGTTTAAGGCGGCGCGATACCAAATCTTTCACGGCGAGTTTCTCCGTTATGCGTCAATCAAACTTCACCAAACCAGGAGAACTACTTCACGTCTACCTAGAGAAGCAGTTCTCCTATTTTAAATGAATATGGTGCGCTAGTTTTTGAGAAACTCATAAAAAATGAAAATCCAATGCATTTATATGATAGAACGTCCTTATGGTAAATCTGATAGTGTAAGATAGATGACGATGGAATCGGCAAACTCGTGACAAGTAGAGTGACTTTATAACCACAGTGACGACACTGAGTCAGGAACCGCCATTAGCAGGCTAAATGTCTAATGAAAAAAGAAATATTTTTATATTTTATTGCCGAGCTTGTGCCATTTAGGTGAATACGTTGCATTTTTATTACTCATTTATCTGTTGTTATTGAACATTTATATTTATTGTTGTTTTTCTTTTATTCGTTTGTGATAGCTTGTAACGTATACCTAATAAAGCTTATTATTATTATTATTATTATTATGTAATTGGAACAGAAAAAAAAAGCGAAAGCAATCATTTATGCTTATTTATTGACTTTTTAGTGCAGACAACACAAAAAAGACACGTTTGCACTAAAAATAAGCAAAATTAGTTGTCGCCATTAACAGGCAAATGAGAAATAAGACTACTACTGTCGCCACTGTAGTGACAAGCTGTGTTAGCGCCGCCTTCGGTAATAAAAACAAGCGAACTCAGTTTAGAAACGTTTTGACTATTGTCAGATTTTAGGAACTGGAATTATATGAGGTTTTAAGCCTCAAAATGAAAATTATTAGCTGAATCGTTTTTTTCGACTTTTTTCTTCCAAGATATGAATGTCATGAAATCAAATTGTGCGAGCAAAAAATGAAATATATATTTCAGCCCAATGTTTTGAAAAAAATTTCTTTTTTTTTCTTCGCATTTTGGGCGAGTATATTTAATTTTTGTGCGACTTTGTCGCATAAAAATCGATTTTGTGAAGAAAATAATATTGAACAAATCATCTACGATACAAAAGAACTCAACATTTTTTTTTAAATATTTTTTCTGGTAAGTTGATAAATAAGTACACTGAAATTAAAAAAGAAAAAAAAATTTGGGCGTCCTATATGGCGAAAAATAAAAAATAAAGCTTGCGTAGAATTGATCAATTGCAACTTCAGCCAATTATTACGTCATGGCAACATCTAGCAACACATTGTACAGGGTTTTTTTATTATATTTTGCACCCTATCTAGAGGTTTTATTTGAAGAGCTAGAGAATAACTTTAAATGCAAAGGTTGTAAGGTTTTACATGTAATATCTTTTAAGCCCGCTTTACAGTGCGCAATTTTCATTGCCTGCAATAAATAATTGCAGCGATTTGTATTGCACGCATGAGCAATATTTGTATTTTGATCAACTGTGGCAATTTTTCATTGCATTGCAGAAAATAGCTCCGGGCCTATTTTTTTGCATTGCAGCACTTATTTTTTTTTCCGACAATTGTTGGAATACATTGCTACTTTAACACAAACAAATTTAATAAAACGATTGTTTTTTAGTAAAATTTTGTGCAAATCGGTTTTGATTACAGCAGATTCCTCGAGCATGCTCTGTACAGCTGTTTCAGGCCTAGTTGGGATGACTTATTAAGTAGCGAACTAGCTTCAATTTGTCAATCCTACTGCGATGTTAGGTCAAAAAGCGATTGCAAGATGTCGCTACTTAAATTGTTTATTGTTTTTTAGTAAGTTGTAAACTTGATGCTTGATTTATCAGCAATCTTTATTGCCATCTGTAAAGTGTTCCGCAATAAAAATTGCTCAATTCTTCATTGCTGTAATTATTTATTGCCGGCAATGAAAATTGCGAACTGTAAAGCGGCCTTTAAGAGCTATTACAAAAAACAAAAACGCATCGCATAGTGGAGGAAAAGATACAATTTTTAACGTAACATAACGTAAATGAACTTCATCTTGAAACTCAAAATCCACTGATCAATATCAATAATTATTCTAATTTCTTGAAATCAGTAGCCAGTAGGTTCAGAAACGCATGCGTCCAAAACATAAAGTAGCGTTTGTTGCGGGCAACGTTACTCTAGCGTTAAAAAAATGGCGTCTGATAGCAATCATACACCAAGCATGTTTGCAATATAAACATCCGTTCATCAGAAAAATTACTAATTACATTCTAATTGAATTTTCAACCTAGCGACGGTGGTACCTTCTTAGCAACTGGTAAGAAGCTTCAATCTCGGCAATGTTCGATGGTATCAGGTTTACAAGGTTGCGCAGTCTCGATAATGGTCGAAAGTATGATCGTACCAAGTTATAACTTGCAACCCCGATTAGAATGACCTCCTTATTCTCCAGATACTTTCTCAAACTTGTTGCCATTTGGCAATAGCCACTCGAGCCCTACGGACTCTCGTTTTTATCCTTCAAAAACAAATATCATCTTGTTCTTTGATCTGTGTTTACTGAGATAAATATCATTAAAATGAAAATATGTACACATTACTTTAGATAGGATGGCAGGAGGATTTGTCGGCATCTTTAACGGAACACGTACTAATTTAATATGAGTGCAACGATTCTAAAAGAAAAAGATTAATAACTTTGAACTTTGAATTGAACTGTAGTAAAATTTTTTCGCAAAAATTAATGATAAAAAAATTTTCCCATTTGTTACGAACTTTATGAAAGGCACTGTATGACTACAGTGAAAGCTCTCCATACGGACAGCTCTTATAAGCGAACATCTCTCATGATCGGACAATTTTTCTGGAACCAAAATTTAATTTTATCTCGCTTAAAGTTTTCTTATAAGCGGACAGCTCCCATAAGCGGACAAAAAAGTTGGAACCGTCGGTGTCCGGTTATGAGAGCTTTCACTGTACTTGTATAAATTATTTATTAACAACTACAGATATTTCTTTTACTATAAACTATAAACCGATCGTATAAATGTGAGTTAAGAAAATATAAGACGAAATGACGTGTCGTGACAAAAGCCGCAAGGCTGTTTCACGAAAGTTAGAAGGAGATAGCTACATAAAAGTATTCCACGCCATGTGCTCAGGCGTGGGATACTCGGTATATTATTTTTTGTACGATCCAACGATTTTAATTGAATAAAGCTGAAAGTTTTAGTATTATTTTTAACTGTCAGGATGACATTCTTATTTTACAAACACAAAAATCATATCATATTGCTTTTTTTCCAAAGGAAAAACGTTTAGGGGTCTCTTTAGGCGCAACCTGTATATTTTGGGTATTTTGAATTTACATGAATATTTATAACAAATTTACGTATTTTTATTTATTTTATACGGTGACTGCCAAAAAGTCGGCATCAAATGGGAAAAATTTTTATTTTTGATTTTTCAAAAAAGTCTAAGGCAATAATTTGTGCTTTTCTGAAAACCTATTTAGCCCCTGTCAGGTATACCGAGTGATTTTTACTTAGAAATATTTTTATCGTTAGCTTTAGCTTACTGAACAACGTTTTTTTTTCTTTAACTTTCGGAAAAATTGAATTTCTCAATTTTTGAAATTTTCTCAAAATTTTATATCTCAAAACTTTATTTTCAAATTTTGATTTTTTTGATGAAAACTTCAAAGATTTACAGTTGGAAAAATTAATAAAAAAGATTAATTATGTCTTTAGGAGTTTTATTATTTACCGAGAAGTAATAATTTTGCATTTTTGGTGCAAGGTGATTTTCAGGGGAAATATTTTTCAATAATAATTCATATGTACATATTTAAACAGCTTTTAAAAACTCTAATCTACATTTGTTAATGAATTACTTTACCAAAAATTCTGTAAAAAATTCTGTAAAAGTTCTTTTATATGTAGTTGCCTAAATGAGGAGATTTTTCATTGTTTTATTCACCATCACTAAATAGGCAGAATATGAACAATCTCCTCATTTAGACTACAGTTTTAGAAGTTATTTTAAATAATAATAATCATTGAAAAATATTACTCCTAAGAAGCACCTTGGATCAAAAAAGTAAAAATTATACAAAAATATTGCATTTTAAATTTCGAAATTGAGTTTTGGTAAGTAAGTAAGTAAAATCTAAGTAAGCAAAATCTTGAAAATTTTCCAAAAATAGAAAGAGTCCATTTTTGCAGAAGTCAAAGAAAAATTGTTGTTTTCTGATCTTCAGATTGTTCATTAAGCTGAAACTAACACACGATCAAAAAATCTGGTTGAAATCTTGATTTTCCGATAAATAACAATTTTAATATTTCGGCAATTTCGAAACACATAATTATTTTAAGATTCCTATTATTTAATTTTGACTTTGGGCGCCCTTCGCGCAAAGCGCTTCAATGCGACACATCACTTACTTGCCGTGTTGAACCGATACTGGAGAAAATATATACCACCGATCACATCAACAAGACATGGTTATGTCAATGCATAATTAACCCCGATATCGAGTAGTTCACCGTCTAAGTGGTCACAGCTAACAAGCCCCGCCCTAGTCGTAAATCATCTCTCCTAGAGTTCCTATCTCTCCTAGATCTCTCCTTGATCTCAGAGACATCTCTCGTTTTCGAAACATATCACCGTGAGGTATCGCCCGGCCTTAAATTAACTCATACGTACATTTTGGTGAACACCACTGCGAAAATATGTTTCAATTATGAATGCCTTTTGAAGTTTTGTAAATATAATTTTGAATAAATTGTCGTATTTGCTAATTTATGCTATACGTTTTGCTTTCATGGCCTCCCTTTATCTAAAATTTAAAAAATCATACGGTATTAGAGTGATGTTAGGAAACTCTGGTGTTTGCACTCTGTTCATTTGTTTTAAACTAAAACGAACCGCAATCTCACGGTCTGCTTCAATGATTTGTCGGTAGATGACACTGACACTGCTACAGAAACCTGTAATACCTACTGTAATAAACGTCAAAAGAAACTTCAAATCAAATTTATTCTTGGTCGTAATTTTGCGTAATCAAACTGTAATCAAGTGTCGTAAAATGTTGCTGTTGTTTCTTGTTCATAATTCTTGTAAAGTTTTGTTGTTTTTCTTGTTCGTAATTCTTTTAAAAAGTTTTGTTGTTGTTTCTCGTTTAAATTTGTTGTTGCTCCTTGTTCCGAAAATGCAAAGATATTGTTATCTATGTTTACAGTCTAAAAGAGATAAGCAAGATTTAACTTTATTTGCTGCACCCAAGGTAAATTTCTTTCCAATTCCTTCTTTTTAATTTAAAAATTGGGTCATTTCAGAGTTTTGGGGAGCTGCTGCGTGTTGTCGTATTCTTTAGCCAAACAATCGATTGTCACAAACACAAACAAAATGTCTTTATTAATAACAATAATACAAGGATGTTAATATGTCAAAACGCCTCGTCGTTATGTGCACGGTATGTCCACGGGGATGCGTTCGCAGTTGTCCTGGTGCAACGGTTGCAGGTGGAGGACGTGCTGAACCGGATTCCTCGGCGGAGTGGTCGTTGATAAGCCGTGTGCTGGGCGACGTCTTCTGACCGGACGGACTTCTTTTATGGCGTCGGGGGAAGCGGTGAAACGGCACGGCGTATTCTGCTGACGCGTTTCAGTGCCCGACGAAGCTGGGTGGTCGTAGGTGTTTGACGGACGTGGAAACCAGGATATCCCGACCTTTCGGCTGGCTTTGGTTAGGAGTCCAACCTCGCGGCTGGCTTTTGGAGAGGAGGTCCAACTTTGCAGCTGGGTTTGGTTAGGAGTCCAACCTCGCGGCTGGCTTTGGTTAGGAGTCCAACTTTGCAGCTGGGTTTGGTTAGGAGTCCAACCTCGCGGCTGGCTTTTGGAGAGGAGGTCCAACTTTGCAGCTGTAGACGTGAGTTGTGGTTGCCAACTCTTTGAATATGAAAGTTTTGCGAGTGCCATGTTGGGTTCCAGTGGTAGGTTGGAGTTCTTGGAAATGCCTTTTGAGCTGGTTGACGAAACTTGCTGGTTCCAAGGTGTTTGTTTTTTCTGTTTCTGCCAGAAATTGTCCTGGAAGCCGTAGTGGTTCGCCTAGTGTTAGCTCGGCTGCTGATGCCTGGAGGTCGTCCTTCCATGCACTTCTGATTCCAAGGAGAACAGTGGGTAGTGTTTGCGTCCATTGGTCGTCAGCGTGGCAGCGGATCGCAGCTTTGAGTTGTCGGTGGAATCGCTCGACTAGTCCGTTTGCTTGTGGATGGTACGCTGTGGTTCGGATGCGGGCGAAACCAATGAGTTCTCCTAATTTTTTGAAGAGTTGAGATTCGAACTGACGTCCTTGGTCTGTCGTGACTCTTAGTGGCGTGCCGAACCGTGCTATCCAGTGGGTGTAGAAAGCTCTGGCAACTGTTTCTGCTTCGATGTTTTCGAGCGGTATTGCCTCTGGCCATCTGGTGAAACGGTCGATGCATGTTAGTAGGTAGCGTTGTCCTTCAGAGATTGGTAAAGGTCCTACTAAATCCACGTGGACGTGCTCGAAACGGGCTGAAGGTGGTTGAAAAGTTCCCACGGGTGTGGTGACATGTCTGGTGATTTTGGATTGTTGGCATTGTAAACACTGTTTGGTCCATTTTCTAGCGTCTTTCCTGATGCTGGGCCAGACGAATTTCTGTGTTAATAGCTTGACTGATGCACTTGCTCCGGGGTGTGACAGTTGATGTAGACTGTTGAAGGCTGTCTTGCGGAACGGTTGTCCTCTTCTGCTACGGGTATTTGGTTGTAGGCCCGGATTAAATCAATTGATGAGAATATCCTTTTTCCCGCTAAATTGTGAACGAAGTCTTGGATGTGCGGAATCGGATATTTATCCGGGATTGTTTTAGCGTTGAGTGCTCTGTAATCACCGCAGGGTCTCCATTCTGCATTTTTCTTGCTCACTAGGTGTAGTGGTGCGGCCCAGGAGCTTTCAGAAGGCCTGGCAATTCCGAGTTGTAGCATGGCGTCGAACTCTGCTTTGGCGATCTTGTATTTGTCCGAAGCTAGACGCCTTGGCTTGCTGCTTGTTGGAGGACCAGGAATGGTTCTGATGTTATGTTTCGTGGTGTGTTTTGTGTCGACAGGGATACCTTTGGGATGTATGAGACCGGGAAACTGAGTTAGGAGTTTGTGATACTCTGTGTCGCCATTTATTGCACTCAGCTGTAGCTGTTCGCCAGCTGACACTCTGCCTGACGTCTTCAGGGTGGTTGTCCTGTCCACAAGTTTCCCATTTCCTACGTCTACTAACAGGTTATAATGTGTGAGAAAGTCCACTCCGATGATGGGCTTGGGTACATCGGCGATGATGAACTTCCACGGGAAATTTCGTCGTAGTTGCAAGTCGACAGTTAGTGTTATAGTGCCGTAAGTGTTGATGATGCTGTTGTTGGCTGCATATACCGGGTGTTTCAATGAAGATGCACCAAACTCGGTATGTTGGTAGATATCGTGAAAAGAAATAAAAGTTTCCTATAATATTTTTTTTTTAAATGAATAAGTTTTGAGATAATCGAAGGGAAAGGAGAATCGTATATTTTTAAAACGTACAATAGATGAGAGCGGCCCGAATTCTTAACCTACCTTAACGTTCGGTTTTTTACTTTATTACCCCATAAACTGTCGCGCCTCAGATGATATGATGAAACACATTTAGTTCGTTCACTCCGTTCGTTCACTAACGTTGTAGTGGCGAGTAATTAGTTGGTGTAGTTTATACTTTTCATTTTTAAGTTTATTATGTAAGTGTGTGTGTGGTGGTGCGATGGGCAATTACACATTTCGAGAATACGCAGATTATTCGAACACATGTAAGGTAATTGCCATTTACGTAATTCGCCCGCTTCCGAAATTGTTTCTTCCTCATGTGATCAAGTTCAGTCTGATAGGCAAATAATTTAACAGACCGGCGTGGCGGAAGCAACAATTCCAATTTATTAATTGTACATAATTGTAGTAATTGTTGGATACAGAGACAAATAAAAACGTTACAAGCGTTAATTATTTATCGTACATTATTAAGACTCGGCAAATTTGATGTAATTACGGTTTGCATAAATGTTAGTGCGGTGAAAACGCACGCTTTTTTCAAAGTGTTCGTCTTTAACACGTCTTGCGGTCAAGGCCAAACTTAAAAGCCTGTCATAAATTTTTTCGTTTACGATAGTTATTTACTGTCTTCTTGCAGGCGCGTGCCATTCATAAAACAATTTAAATCGCTCATCTTGTTTCACGGCTGCAGAAATTTAAATCGCTACGGTATTTCTAAAAACATCGGCTCCAAATTATGCAAATTTCAAGTTGCACCAATTAAAAATTTTTATTAAGATATTTTGTTTGAAATAATGTCAGAAACGTATCCCTTAAGTTTGGTGCATCTTCAATGAAACACCCTGTAGCTTGTATGCAGTGGGTGCTCTTTTTTCGTGTAGAGCTTTCAGAGGAAAAACACAGAGATCTGCTCCTGTGTCGATCAAGAATTCCAGTCGCAGTTTTTTGTCGGTGATGAACAGGCGGCGTGGAGTTTGTTGCGAGTCACTGGCCGCCGTTAGTGACCGCTGTTGGAGTTTTCCTGTTTACTGCGTTGGTAGCTGCACGATGGGGTGCACTTTTGGGCATTGTGGCCGAATTTGTAGTGGTACCAACACTTCCCTGTGCTTTGTTTGTCTGCTGAACGTTGCCTGCCTGTTGATTGTTGTCTAGGTGTGGGTTGCTGCCTAGACTTTGACCTGCCCTGGGTGTTTGTGGTTACGTTATTTAGTTGTTGCTGTAGCCCCTCTATTAGTGACTGCATTTTGTCTTCCACTCTTTTGATTGCAGATTGGAAGTCGGTTTGCTTCGTCAGCGATGACGAGGTTGGCTGCTTAACTACTGACACAGACGAGTGTGTTTTATGGTTTGCACTTGCCTCTTCAATAGTATCTGCCAGTCTCGCGATGTTTTCTAGCCCGGAGTCACTTTGTGTGGTGAGAATAGCTTGGGTTGAGGATGGTAGTCGTCCCAACCAGATTGATTGCAGAAGTGTCTCTGGGATGGTTGTGCCTGCGAGATTCTGTAGGTGTCTCAGCAATTGGGAGGGTTTGCGGTCTCCTAGATCTTCGTGTTCTAGTAAGCGACGAATTTTCTGCTCGTGGCTACAACTGAGGCGGCGAACAAGCTCACTTTTTATTTTCTCGTATTTGTTGTTTGCTGGTGGGTTCGTGAGTATGTCACGTACTTCTGCAAATATTTTGGAGTCCAGGTTGGCAGCGACGTAACTAAACTTAGTTTCATCGCTGGCGATGCGATTCAGTGAGAAATTGTGCTCCAGCTGGATGAACCAGACCTCTGGGTCGTTTGGCCAGAAAGGTGGAATCTTCATTGATATTTTCTCGATCCTTCGTATTGTGTTTACTGCTGCGGTGGCTGCAGTAACCGTGTTTTGTTCGTTTTGTGACATATTGGCTATCGTCGAGGGTCACCAATTTGGGGAGCTGCTGCGTGTTGTCGTATTCTTTAGCCAAACAATCGATTGTCACAAACACAAACAAAATGTCTTTATTAATAACAATAATACAAGGATGTTAATATGTCAAAACGCCTCGTCGTTATGTGCACGGTATGTCCACGGGGATGCGTTCGCAGTTGTCCTGGTGCAACGGTTGCAGGTGGAGGACGTGCTGAACCGGATTCCTCGGCGGAGTGGTCGTTGATAAGCCGTGTGCTGGGCGACGTCTTCTGACCGGACGGACTTCTTTTATGGCTTCGGGGGAAGCGGTGAAACGGCACGGCGTATTCTGCTGACGCGTTTCAGTGCCCGACGAAGCTGGGTGGTCGTAGGTGTTTGACGGACGTGGAAACCAGGATATCCCGACCTTTCGGCTGGCTTTGGTTAGGAGTCCAACCTCGCGGCTGGCTTTTGGAGAGGAGGTCCAACTTTGCAGCTGGCTGGGGAAGGAATGATCTTCGAGCTGCTCTGCATGCGTTTATATAGCCCCGGCATCCATCTTGTAGAGGGGCTGAGTGTGATGTGGAAGGGAGTTAGAGCTTGGTGCGTGGCAATGGTGTAGAGATGTGCCACAGGTGGCGCTGTGGTCGCTACAGAGTAAAAAAGAACGTGAAGCATGGGGAATCTTTTTTGGAAAACCAATTCCAGCAGCCGGTTTTGTCTGCAATACACATATTTCAGACAAATATTTGAAAAAAAATTGAACTAGATCACTTCTTTATAAATCTTTCACAAGCGACTGGTAAGTTTTACCACTATTTGGTGATGGTGAAGGCAGAATTAGTCAAATTTGCTTTTTGCATAAAACTGTAGTGGTTAGAATTTTTTTGGCGTTGATTTGGATTTATATAATCATGAATAGTTCAGATTTTAAAACACTACTTAGTTTCATTTATTGTTATTTATATTAAATGTATATTCATGAAGCAATAAATTAAACTAAGAATGAAGAAGCAAATTATTATTTAGTAGGTAAAATATACCTGACTTAATGAAACAACTATTTTTCAACAATGTTTATGCTAATTTGTAAAGCGTGAAAAAGAAAAAAAGTTAGTTAATAATGGAATTATTAAAAACCTAGTGATGTTTTAATAAAGATGATGTTTCTCGGCAATAGGCACAAGAGCTTCATTTCTATACACCCGGCCTTTATACCTACCTACCTAACTAGTAATCCCATACTCCGTTGACGAGGCGAACCTAAATTTAAAAAAAGTCATATTTATGCTTGAAAAGCTTTACTACGATTTCAGATTTAAAGAAAATAACACTGATTTTTATTATATATTCAAACCATCATTTAAAATTTTTAGTTTAAAAGAATTGTCACAAGCATCAGATTTCTCGAAATTCCCTAATCCTGGCTTCCAACTTCCAAGTCCTGACAATGATTCCTCTTCTTCGTTAAATGTAAGGTAAGTATTCAATTTTATGGCATCTATTATTACTATTTTGTACAGTTCAACATATTCTACACAAGAATACACTACTCTAGATTAGACTGCATCCTCGCCTCGGTCATTTCGTATGGTGATCTTTGATACAATCTGGTCTGGGTCGTCTCCTGTATGGTTAACAACTACCTATATCATTATTTAATTCCTTTCAATAATATTCCTTTTCTGCCTGAGCATTCAGAATCCCTTCCTGCTCCAACAATTTTAAATTTTGGCAATGAGCAGCAGGACTGTCACGACAATGGTCCTGCGATTTTGTTTGAGGCAATTCGCAATACTGAAATAGTAATGCTTTTGCCATGTAATTGGGCCGTTCATAAACTAGAAGATTGTATTACATATTCCAAACTTAAAAATACCGCTAAACCTGAAGTAGAAAAATCAATAACAATTAATAATGATCTACAAACATTTATCCATATTAACGGGAGGAAATTAATTTTTCGTCGTTATAGACTGATAACATCCCCGAGTCACTACAAGAATTAATTGACAAAGTGGCCAAAAGAATCAAGGATACAAAAATTAAATTAAATTATAAAAATAGATTTTTTTACATAAACAGGAAAAGACTATTACAGATTTACGAAAGCAGACTGTTAATCAGACTAAACTTGATGAATTTACTAAAAATTTATCCGACGCCCAAAAAGAAGTAGTAACGGCTTGTATAAATTCTTTAAAAAAAAAAAGTAAAAAGGGAGTACGATATACGTTGAATTGGGTGTACTCTTGCATCTTAATGCGAATAAAAAGCCCCAAGTTATATGAACACATGCGAAGGGAAAATGTTGTCATGATAAATTTCATTTTAGCATTTCTTTGGCATGTTGAGAGCTGCTGGAGGGTGTAATATTCATCCGGAATCCCTCCAAGTTGGACAAACCTTGCAGACTTTATTGAATGTTGAAAACATTCAGCATTCCAAACAAGAAAAATTCACATTAGCTTGAACATGGTATACTAAGCAAGTTGGCATTCAGAGACGTTTGATGATAATAGGGAAGCATTTGCCTACTTATGTGGCTTTTTGGCAAGAAAATACAAAAAAATTAATTGCAGGGACTGCAAATCCTTTATAATCGGACAAGGATCTGAAAATTTTAACAAAATAATTAAAGAAAAAAGTAGAGCATTTTTAACATACCCATCAAGCCAATTTTATAATTTTCTTCTTGATATTGAAATGGTAGTCAGCAGTATTTTTAAAAATGAACTGGAGAAAGATGCTGAAAATTTGGACATGTGAAAGTAGCGGAGCAAAACGAAGAACCCGTTCTGTGATTCAGCCAGTTCTCAATTAGCTAATACGCTATAAATTAGCGCTTTGCTATGTAGCAATAGCGAAATGTAAACGGTATCTTTGGCGGAACGCAGCCATTAATTCAGCATTTTGCTGTGATAGGTGTAGACAGTGATATAAAAAACTGAATAGAAATTCATCTGTGTTAGCAGGGTTGCCAGATATTGATAGTTAGATGTCGCACTGGAACTGAATAGAAATCGCCCAAAATCGCAAATATCCCTAGAATTGTTCAAAATTCGAAAATTCAGGTTTTTAAAATAATTTCCAATAAAATTGGTTATTAAGCAAAGCTATTACTGTTGGAATGAACAATTTTATTAACAAAATTCTGACATTACGTGACATCCACATACATTTTATAATTAAAAAAAAAAAACTTAAAAATAACCAACAAAAATAAAATATTTTTGAAACCTAACAAAGGAAATTTTTATTGCAATAATACTGTAACTTCCTCCAGAATTTCTTCATCTTTGGGATCTACAGCATACACTTTTGGAATTAAACTATTGGAACATGCCTTTAGAGAGAAACATTTTTGCAACAAACTTACATGAGAGAGAAAGAATATTACCTAGAGGGCGCTCTTTTTAGTCAGGGCGTAAATTCCTGAACGTTCCATGCTGACAACTGAAATTAGCCAACGCACCGCTGTGAAAAACACCAATGGCAACTTAATAAAATACGAAAGAGAATCATTTAATTTTATTAATCATTTAGCATTCTGCGAAAAAATTTGCAGCCCAATATTAGCAATTCAAAATCTGAGATAGCCCAAAGTTGTCGCCCATCGCAACATTGAAAAAGTCATCGCAAATGAAGAATATGAGTAGCCCAATTTATGATAAATCGCGGGATCTGGCAACCCTGTGTGTTAGATTACAATCGATTTAGGCAATGTAGGAAATGGCAACAAATAACTTTTATCACTACATTTCCACATCGTTATAACTACGCCTATGACTGACTGTTGTTGCATTTATAACCTACATATAATGTAAATAACTTTATTCTAAAGAAAAACACATTTTAGAAGAAAAGTAGGTACCTAATTGTAATATTAATGAAACGTTATTCCTAAATTCGAAATAAACTGCTATTACACCGCTAAATAGAATAATTTGTGTTCGCACTCAAACGATATACCATATACACTCCGCGTCATCTAATTAACCTCAAACAATTTTTTCGTTATTTTTCGGCCACACTTGATTTTTATGAGGTAATTTTAGCATTACTAACTTTATTAGTTTATTGAAATTACTACTACCTAAAATATCTAGTGAGAATTTGACGGAATTAATACATTTTGAGGAATGTTTACTAAATTTGACTATTGCATTGCGACAAGTGATTGACCTCAGCTCTAAAATAAAATTAAAAGTGGAACTTAACTATTTTATTTAACAATGCA
This sequence comes from Dorcus hopei, assembly GCA_033060865.1. Classification (NCBI taxonomy): domain Eukaryota; kingdom Metazoa; phylum Arthropoda; class Insecta; order Coleoptera; family Lucanidae; genus Dorcus; species Dorcus hopei. Next base: position 38,244,928 of record CM065421.1, on the reverse strand, counting down.
ACTACAATTAATAATGAGTATTAGATCCATTCTTATTAATAACTTCAAATATTCTACTTGGCAGTGAACGATACAGTGAATCTAATAACATTTGTGGAATATTGCCCCATGCTTCTTCGATTGCGTTAGTTAAAGCTTCAATGTTATTATACTGTCGCCCATCCTCGTAAATCTTACGTACCAACCAGCCCCATAGATTTTCAATAATATTTAAGTCGGGAGAAATGCTAGGCCTGTCCAAAACCTGAATATTTTCTTCCCTAAACCATTCTTGCATGATCCCTGCTGTGTGAATTGGGGCGAGATCTTGTTGAAATATCCATTCTTCATTTTCCATAATGTCACTAATTAGTGGTTTTGCTATGATAAGAAGTTGTCTGTACTTCTGGGCGGTTTGTCTGCCTTGTAAAACCTCTAAATTCACTGGTCCATTAGAAGAGATGGCCCCCCATATCATTACACTTCCTACTCTATTATGACGGCGAACTAAATACTTTTTTCTTTTCTTAAATCGTGAAAATAGTAAGAAAAACCATCTGGGCCATCTAAACAAAACCTTTTTTCGTCAGTGAAAATACTTTTTTCCATTGATCAATCCAGATCATATGGTTTCTGGCAAAATATAATCTTGCCTGTTTGTGGCGTGCAGTTAGCAATGTTTTTTTTTTGTAAACGACGTCGCTTGAGGTGTTGGCAACTTTTTATTATCCTCTGAATACTTCTCACACTTGCAGTGCTACCAACAGCGTGCTTTATTTTCCTTGCTGTAAGAGTGGAATTAGAAGCTTCGCGTAGAATGTTGCGCCTTTCCCTTTCGGTAGTTGCCGTTTTCACCCCACCAGCATAGTTTTTCCCATAATTTTCCATATTATTTACCCAATTGTTTACAACTCGAGGACTTCTATTAATTTTTCTTGCAATGTCCCTATTAGAGTAGCCTTCTTCTTTTAAAATTTTAATTTTTCCAATTTCTTCAGCAGTTAGTCTTTTTCCAGCACCCATTTTTACAATTTGACTGATTGTGACTGATGCCTACTAGATATTGAGTTCAATAATGAAAATGACGTTTGTTCGTAATGGTAACTTGATATTTCAGTCTCAAAATTTAAAAGAATATAAGTGAGGTCAACCATTTGTCGCACTTGTATCAGTATTTTTGTGAAAAATATTTATAATGAAAGTTTATAACGCATTATAATATTCTACAATATTTTGCTTAATTTTATTCTGCCTATATTTAAAACCAAGAACCACCCTTATTAAAAAAACTAATAACAAAAAGTGTAAAATCTGACTAGAGGTTAATCAGTTGTCGCGGAGTGTATATATATAACTTTAAACTTAAACGATACATTTTGTAGTTTTCTCGATTCCTTAAATAGAACATAGATCTGTCAATTTTTTAACATTTGTAATGTTCAAATTATTTTTAGATTAAAAAATAAATATAATATACATAAAAATTAAAAAAAAAAAAATCAAGTTACTTTTTCAGTTTCCGTTGACAACCTTGTTTGTTTTGACAACATAATTTTCACTTCTGACGAAGCAGTCGAACGACTGCGAAACGTAAAGTGTATTGTTGCGCGATTTAGTGTCCGCTTAGAAGATTTTGTGATACAAATTTCATCGGACAAGAACCAACTGTAAATTTAAACTTTAGATATATCATCAATGACCGTTATTAAAATGAGTTTACAAGATGGCACTTCCGTCTAGCGTTCTTTCAGTAGGTGCTTTCCATTTTCCTGCCTAGGCAGGTCCAAACTGCTCTGTGACACGACGCCCTCTGTTCCATTAAAAATGCGACGTGGCGTCAAGTCTCGTTCGAGTTCCTATCCCTTTCCCCTCGAGGACCACCTTTTGACTAGTGGCGTGAAGCTCCAACGACAATTTTGTTGATCTTTGAGGTTATACGAAACTCTATTTGACGTATAAATACTAATACCGGTGATGTTAGGAAAATATGGTGTCTTCATTCCCAATATTTTACACGCAAAATCATTCAACCCGTAGCATGGCCGACTCCATTAATAACCTAACGCTTATATGGCCGTTTCAATTGGCGGTTTTTCATTGAAATTGTTCCAGAAAATTTACAGATTTGTACGGTGACTAGTGACCTCTGTGGCGAAAATTGTTAATTCAGTGGGCTGTCAAATGTAACAGCTTCAGAATTTTTCTGCTTGTAAGTTTAAATTCGAACATGTTTCTTCAAAAAATCTGTTTTCTCTCTACTTGTATTTTCGAGAACAGGATTCTCTGCTGTTGCATATTTGTCTTTTGAGATTGCCACAAGCAAAAATTGTATTTTGTTGGAGCACAGGACATAGAATTTCAAATAGTTGTGCACAGGTTTTTGTATTTTCCAAGAGAGGTAAAATTTCAGGAATAATATTTGTTAATTCCTTAATAATTCCGACAAATTTATTACTAGGATAGTTTAAACTTCCTCTGTCCTAAATCACAATAAGTTTCATCAAGGAATGAAATAAGAAAGAAGAGGTTCTAAGCAAGAATTGCAGTGAAATTTGTCATCTATATTTTTTAATTATGTAACCAGCTAAGAATGCCACAGAAGCAAAGTAAATACTGTCATCAGGTAATATTTTTAAAGATAAGTTCGAACTTGGAAGTTTCTTCCTTAACTTTTTGTTTTTCTGTAGGTACTGGTTTGAAATTTGTCTGACTCGTGTAATCTATATTATCAGCAATATTAGCAGATGTGAAAGCTTTAACGAATCCACAACATAAAATTTGCTGAAGTGCATATTCTGCCGCTCTGACTTCATGTCATGTCATTTGAACCACTTATAAGACGAACATGAGAAAGTATGGGTTCCACTGCATCTGAACTATGAATAATGAGTCAATACATAATAAAATCTGATTTGTTGTAAAAGAAATTTAATACAGAGGTTGTAAATTGTAAACCAAGGGCCGTTTCTGTAGACAGTCCTTGAATACCTGCATTTGCTGAACTTTTTTGGGTATCATCAGTGTAATGTTGCAATCTTTCATTTGTAATATCAACATATGATGCAATACTGCTGTTCAAAGAATGAATATAGTGTGTTCGATTTGAAATATTAGGTTTGTTCGTGCAGCAGTTTCTGACTAGTCCGAAACCGTCACAAGCATACGCTGAATATATTTGACAGTTTCAAACTAGTCAGAAATGCTGTACGAAAACAGACCTATTGTGTACTTGAAAGAAGTGGTACATATTCTCCATATAATGAATAAAATTTAATTTAGTAGATTGTATATCCAATTGTTCCTTTAATTCTTTAACCTTATTAAAATTTTCTGAATACTTCTCATTAAGTCTTTTTAATTTTAAAGAAATTTATTAGGAGAAATTATGCTTATTAATAGGTTGATTTCTTGGTGTTTTTTTTTATAATTTTTGTATCTTGAATTTCCTTTTTTAGAGCTGCTTATAGATTGTGTAGGCATTGTTTTGATATTGCAAATCTGAAATTTGCTGTGTGGATATGGAATCTACCTGGAACTCCTTATACTGTCGCTTAGAAACTCTAATACCAAATCCTCTGAGGAAATAAAAAACATTTATAGAAGGAAATTTGGTCAGCATAATATTGAATGTCTGCCATTGTCTCTAAAAAATGAAGATTTGGAAAATGTTTTTGCTACAGACAATGCAAACGCTGCTTTTAATTGTTTTTATGACACTTTTCTACGATATTTTAACCTTCACTTTCCACTAGTCAAATGTCTCGATTCAAACACTAAATCCAATCGCAAATTACCATGGTACAACAATACATTACGTAGACTTGCTGACAATTTGAGAGATCTGCACATTCTTTGTAAGAGATACAATGAACCACATTTATTCAAAATTTATAATATTCAGAAATCATATTATAATACAGCTATAAAGGAAGCTAAGAGAAAATATTTCGATAGCAGAATATTATCGTCCTCAAATAAATCAAAAACAACCTGGAATATTGTTAAGCAAATAGTAAATATTAATAAAAACTCTAATTACAAAATAATAGTAATAATAATAAAACGTCTTTATTATCTGTTGAGCAAACAAGAATACTAAAATACAATGGAATAATAATGATAAATAAAAAAAAATAAACATAAAAAAAGAACAATATACGTATGTATGTATATATAACGGAAAGCTTAACGCCAGGAAAATACTATGTGTTTTTTTAAAAATGCCATAAGGGGTGGCTGTGAAAAAGAAAATTCATGTCTTAGCTCCATTCATTTACTTTAAATTTTCAGATTTGGCATGTGTTAAATGCTAAGCTACGACATGAGTTTTAATTTTCATGGCCAACCTTTGTGGCATTTAAAAAAAAATACATTGTATTTTAAGTGTTCCACTTAAAATAACAAAGTTGATACTCATTTGTTAAGTGTCCGATCGTCATTTGAATTTCTTTTCCTAATAAATTCTGGCGTTTCAGATAAATCCCTAAAACTTTTGTATTTTAACATTATTTTGCATGTCTAATATTAAAATGTATAGGTACCGTTCAAAATATAAACAAAATCCCTGTACATACCTACATAATACTTCGAAATTAAACTTTCAAACTTCCGTTTCTCAAAACATTCATTTCGTTAGATAGAACCCAGCAGCATACTATCATCAATTCTGTGAACTAAATGCGACTAAGAAGTTACAAAAAATACGGTGATCTACCCCCCCCCCCATCAGTGTTCAGTTAGTACTTGTGACTCTTGAGTCCTGTTAGTATACTATCAGTAATCGTGAGATATCTAGTCGAATGTAATTTATTATATCTTATTAGTTTTTAGTATCATTAATTTATTAATTAATTTAGTTGACTGTTACTTGATGAAAATCCATATCAGTAATATGAAATAACGTTAAATTCTTAACTGACTTCCACTTTATTTGTTAATACACAACAATTGTTTCGGTACACTGTACCTTCTTCAGATGTTGAGCACTAAGTTGAGTATTAAGTGCTCAACATCTGAATAAGGTGCCGAAACAATTGTTATGTATATAAGTCAGTTAAGAATTTAACGTTATTTCATATTATCATTACAAGAGTTGATTAAAAAATCACTTGGTATAAACAGACTACGTACACTGCGCGACAAAAGTCTGAGTTAACTGCTAATTTTGCATTTTGTAAATTAAGAACGTTCCCTGCGGATGTATCATTTTTATTTTCATTATTTCCAATTTTAATGACGTTTGTAAATTGTATGTAATAGAAATCGTTCTCAAATTTTCCTTCCGTCAAAAAGATATTTTTTGCTTAAAATAAGTAATACATCCTAATTTGAGTAATATTAATGTTTGTTGACTGTTGATTTAAGTTTATTTCATAGAGCCTTCGAAGGGCCGTTTCCGTCAATTTTGAACTGTGAAATCTATAAAGTGCATTAGAATTAAGTTAATAGTTACGCATTTGGTTTATAAATTACACCATTACAACGTGAAAGTAGCAGCTTTACGAAATAATCATGAAAAAACCGAAATTGGTAGCTAAGTAATAAACGCATCAAAAACAGACGCCCTATTCATTTTAAATATTCAACTAATTACGGGACAAAAAATAGAACAATTTTTTTAATCAGTTAGCTCTATTTTTATTCAAAAAATCAGTGACTTGTGGCGCGGTGTATTTATCTAAAAAAATTAATATCTCTCTTTTAATCTGGGAACGTGTACTTAGCGTTCCATTTAAAATAACAAAGTTGATACTCGTTAGTTAGGTGTTCGATCATCGTCGACTGTTTCCTACTTATAAAAAAATAATTAATAAAGAAAAAAGTTTCGTTGGTTCAGGTAAATCCCTAATACTTTTGGATAAAAATTTTTCTTTTACAACTAAACTAATAATAATAATACAATGTGCAGGTAACGTTCAAAATATAAACGAAAACGCTCTACAGTAGAGGAGGTTTGTTTTGTATTATTTTCGATTTGATATTGTCGCGATGAAGGGCGGCTGCCTCCACCATGTCGCGATGAAGGCCGGCTGCCTCCACCATGTCACGGAAAGCGCCCAAGCCTTCACTAGGTCACGGCCCGGGGGTTTTATCCGTTTAGGGCGTAGGTAGCAGGTAATAGATGGTAGAGCTTGAAACACAGGTGTTTTAGAAAAAAAGAATTAATACCTCTTTATTAAAGGAAATTAAATAAATTTAGTTGCGGGGGTTCGTCTCGAATTGTTGGGAATGCGGTCCGGGCGTTCACGGCGACGGTTACCTCACGTCGTTCCTTTTCTGGCTGGAGTGGAACAAGATTCTTCCCTGACGGGTTGGTGGACTCGGGTATCGTTTCCCTTGGCTGGCGGGGAAAGATGGTCCTCGTTCCCGGGGTCAGTACTGTAGTCGGCCAGCAGGGTTGCAGCAGCTCGATGCAGTACCTGTGCCACCAATAAATGTAATTTCAAAAATACAAGTAATTTCAAAAAGCGTCATTTTAGTTCCAAGTGAAGAAAATTTAAATTTAATGTACATGGTCAATTCAGAAGTGTTGCTTTGTACATGTGCCATTGGAAATACTGGAAGAATTTGCAAACATATCCACTGGGCTTGCTCAGTTTCTAATTCTTCTATACTACTTACAAGCTATAGATAGTTTATCAATAAGAAAAAAATTATATTTCATTGCAACTGGTCGAGAGAAAACAAACTTGATAAACTCCATACGGTTGCATCTTTTTGTTCCTCTTGTGCTACTTTTGGATCAGGTTAATACATATTTTTTCCTTCTTAATAAAACTGAAAATATAAAAATAATTTTAATTTTTTTGTAGAATATTCTACAAGAAGAGGAAAAAAAATACGAATCCAACCCACCAGTATTCAACGAAGAAAAGCACGTATAGCTAGGAGAAAGAAACGTATACGTACTGACATTGTTAAAATAAATAATATAATATAATAAGTGAAATATTATGTTTATTATTATACAGTATCAATGTGATATAAATTACATTATATAGATCGCATAATAATTTTGTTTCAAGTATTTCAATTGTTAATGTCATATCTCCATGTAAATTTAAATTTCGCGGAGTTATTTGAATATCCGAAAATAACCGAACGTACGACAACTTCATGGCTACGGTACGTTTGCAAACTTGCACGCCGAACGGGAACGTTTGCAGTACCAACTGTCAATTCGTAAAGTTACCGACGATAATCGCATTCTCGGCTCATCGATTACAAAAACGGAGATCGCTCCTGCAGAACGACGTCCATTCTATTCTTTGAACTTTGTTCTGTAATCTAATTTCGTTATAATTATTGAAAGTGATCTTGATCGTTCGTTTTTGTGATATCCGCAAAAATTACCTGTTTATGTTGTCTAGTGATCGGTACGTGCCGTGTAAAAATCATTTTTACTTTTAGGTTTTAATAACTTGCGGGTCACTGAACTGTTTACGAAAGTCTGAATTACGTTCTCATGTTAAGGCCCGGTCTTTTCATATCCAGTTAATTTTATCTGACGATTTATTTCCATAGTAACAATTGTGATCATAATCGTTACTATGGAAATTATTCGCCAGATAAAGTTAATTGGAGATGAAAAGACCTGTTCAAAATTTTAATTTCAAGTCTTTAATAATTCGTAATGATTACTTTGATTTATTTGTCTTTCAAAATGGCCAAAGTTATGATATTTCTCGCAAATTATCCGAATCAAAATCGAAAAACCACCAACCTCGCAATTTACCTTGTGGATACAACCAGCAACGCTCGAATTTTAAATTTGATTTTAACATTAAATTTGAATTTAACTTAGTTTTCATAGCGAATGTTGGCGAGGTTAGGTTACTATTATTAGTATTTTTGTAATTTTTTTTTGTTAAAAAAATGATTTTTAAAATTTGTTTTAAATAAACAATATGAGCGATCTTGTTCGTTTACCGTGAATTTGAAAAGTCAGCGACTGTATTTTCTGCACGATGCGAATTAAAAGAATATAGATCGACCTAATTTGGTTGCGAGCCTGTAACGCGCCTGCATCTATTCTATGGTCGTCGTTCTATAGTCATATCATCATTACACATACCGGGTGCTTCATTGATGATGAACGCAACATAGAAAATCGCGTGTTAATTTATATGTGTTCAAATATTGTCTCCCCTAATTATTTTACAGCATACTCATACTCATACTCACTTTATTGGTATTATAGCCTTTATAAAGGATATACACGTCACTTACTACCTACTTACTACATCTATATATAGACTACACGTATATATACAGGGTGTTTCATTGAAGATGCACCAAACTTAAGGGACTCGTTTCTGACATTATTTCAAACAAAATATCTTAATAAAATTTTTTAATCGGTGCAACTTGAAATTTGTATAATTTGGAGCTGATGTTTTTAGAAATACCGTAGCGATTTAAATTTCTGCAGCCGTGAAACAAGACGAGCGATTTAAATTGTTTTATGAATGGCACGCGCCTGCAAGAAGACAGTAAATAACTATCGTAAACGAAAAAATTTATGAGAGGCTTATAAGTTTGGCCTTGACCGCAAGACGTGTTAAAGACGAACACTTTGAAAAAAGCGTGCGTTTGCATCACACTAACATTTATGCAAACCGTAATTACATCAAATTTGCCGAATCTTAATAATGTACGATAAATAATTAACGCTTGTAACGTTTTTATTTGTTTCTGTATCCAACAATTACTACAATTATGTACAATTAATAAATTGGAATTGTTGAACAGAATTGTTGCTTCCGCCACGCCGGTCTGTTAAATTATTTGCCTATCAGACTGAACTTGATCACATGAGGAAGAAACAATTTCGGAAGCGGGCGAATTACGCAAATGACAATTACCTTACAACATGTGTTCGAATAATCTGCGTATTCTCGAAATGTGTAATTGCCCATCGCACCACCAACACACCCACACACACACTTACATAATAAACTTAAAAATGAAAAGTATAAACTACACCAACTAATTACTCGTCAATGTTAACCAGAACGGAGTGAACGAACTAAATGTGTTTCATCATATCATCTGAAGCGCGACAGTTTATGGGGTAATAAAGTAAAAAACCGAACGTTAAGGTAGGTTAAGAATTCGGGCCGCTCTCATCTATTGTACGTTTTAAAAATATACGATTCTCCTTTCCCTTCGATTATCTCAAAACTTATTCATTTAAAAAAAAAATATTATAGGAAACTTTTATTTCTTTTCACGATATCTACCAACATACCGAGTTTGGTGCATCTTCACTGAAACACCCGGTATATATATTATAAACCAATTCTTAAATTATTTTTATTAACGGGCATATTACAATAGCCGTTAATCCCCGTTAATAAAAATAATTTAAGAATTGGTTTACCTAACAAGTACGGCATTACTTCCCTACGAATTATATATATATACACAGTGTACACAATTACACGTAATGATTCGAGTTGTCAAGTTGAGAATTCAGTGATAGAATAACAGGTTTTCGATAACAATAGTTGTTTGACGCCTTTTTTAAATTTAGCTAAGTTAAGACTCTGTATTTCCTCAGGTAGCTTATTAAACAATTGTCTACCCATGTGTAAGAATGATTTTTCATATTTTGTAGATTTGTGTTCATCTACTGTAAATAAGTTTTTCGAGCGAGTATTGTAATTGTGAAAATCAGAATTCGTAAAATATTTATGGGCATTTTCTTTAATATAAACTAGAGATTTGTATATAAATATTGCCGGTAAAGTTAAAAGTTTTAGGTTATGGAATGCAGTTCTGCAAGATTCCCTTGGTCCTAGATTGCAAATTAGTCTTACAATTCTTTTAAAAATACTCTGTTGCTACTAGAAGAGTTCCCCCAAGCTATAACCTGGTAGGACATGTGACTGTAAGCTAGCGAAAAATACACGCTAAGGAGTTGGTCTCTGGAGATGACATCTTTTAGTTGCATAATTCCAAAGTAAGCTTTATTTAGCTGTTTGCACACGTGATCGTAATTGTTGGTCGATAAAAATTCCTAGAAATCTTGTGGATGGTACTGAATTAATAAGTACACCATTTACACTGAAAGACTCTACCCCAGGCTCCTTCCTATTAAAAAAACGAAGAATAACAGTTTTATTGACATTTAACATGAGTTGGTTTTTGTTGCACCAATTGTTAAAGTTAGATGTCACTTCAGCCACTTTTCGTTGGAGATCTTCGGGGGTCTGTGCTGAGCATATCATGGAGGTATCGTCTGCAAAAATCGTTAAATGATCAACTTTGATGTAGTGGACTATGTCATTTGTGTAAAGCAGAAAGAGCAAGGGCCCCAGCACCGACCCCTGAGGTACTCCTTCATTTATGTCATATTCCATAGATGTACAATTTTTTATTTTGACACGTAATTTGCGCAGACTTAAATAGGACTGTATCCAATTCAAGACATTACCTCTTATACCCAAGTTATACAGTTTTTCTTGCATGTGGTTTATATTCAAGGAGTCGAAGGCGCGTGTCAAATCAAAAAAAATACCGGCTACACAGAAGCCTTGGTCCAGTTGTTGATAAGTAAATTCAAGGAAACTTGCAACTCCTCCTTCAGTAGATTTACCCGCGCGAAATCCGTGTTGCGAATCGTTGAGTAATTTATGAGTTTCGATGAAAGAGATTAATCTATTGTACATTAGTTTTTCAAGAAGTATGGACAATTTGCTCAGAAGAGCAATAGGGCGGTAGTTGTTAAGATTACTAGCATCGTTTTTCTTAAAAACTGGAGTTATTATCGCGACCTTGAGAATGCTGGGAAAGTGGCCTAGTTCAACAGATCTGTTGATTATGTGGGCTAAAGGGGCTGCAATTTGATAAATGATTGCTTTTAACATTTTGCTGGAAAGATTATCAAAACCTGAGCTGTTTTTGTTTTTAAACTTCATGACTATGTTGATTATTTCGGAAGCGTCAGTCGGAAAAAAAGCAAAAGTTTTTGGATTAAATTTGTCAACTGTACAACCTCGAGGAGGCTGGGCTCCGAAGTGTTCCGTTAAGGTGAGGGTCATAATATTAGAAAAGTGGTTGGCGAATAGATCAGCAACTTCATAGGGTTGCGATACTGGTATTCCATTTATGCCAAGGATAATGTCCGTCGTTTGTTTTGTGCGTCCAAGTTTGTCATTAATTATTTTCCAAGTTGTTTTAATTTTGTCATTTGAATTTTCAATTATATTGCTGAAGTATTGTTTTTTAGTCATGCAAATTAATTGTTTATATACTTTTTTTTTAATGTGTAACTTTCATGTAGTAAGGGATCATTTGAATTTCTCATTAGCCAATGTAGATCTTTCAATTCACTTCCTGCCTTGATAACCGTCTCGTTAATCCAGCTGGAATTTACAGACTTCCTTGCCGGTTTGTTGTTACTTTTAAAGATTTCATTAGTTTCATTAATCATCATGCATGCAAATTGTTCAAAAGCATTATCTACTTCATCTCTAGTAAGTGCAGAATAGAAGTAATTGAGATTGACGTTAGAAATTTGATTTCGGAGAGCATTGAGAGTAGAAGTTATAACCTGACGATAGCCCGTGGAAGGAGAATTACTTGTATCAATTACTCGGTTTGTCAGCTTAAAGCTTAGTATTAGGGCACAGTGGTCACTCATGTGAGACTGTATGACATTAGTTTTACTTATTTGTAAATTCTGTGAATTAATAATTATATAGTCAATTTTAGTTTTAGATATTCTATTAGTTGATGATGGGTTTATTCTAGTGGGTTCATTACTGGTGCAGCTTAATTCGAAGCTTTCTAACACATCACTTAGTAACATCTTTCGGGGAGAGTTAGTCAAATAATCAATATTAAGATCTCCGCAAAGAAATAACAGAGGTGTTTGAGCTCTGCACAGAATCAAAGTCTCGATAAAATATTCGAGAAATATAGAAAAGTTACCATTTGGGGGTCTGTACGAGTTAATTATACAATAATTGGTGTTCCCTATCGAGACTTTGATCGCACATACCTCATAGTGCACTTCAACGCAATTACAGCTTACATCTATGTTCTTAATAGTAATGCTTGCCTTAGCGAGAATTAACACACCGCCGCATTTATGGTTTTTGCGACAGAAGCTGGCGCAAAGTTTATAACTGGGTAGGTGCGCAAGATCAATTATATCAGTGTTTAACCAATGTTCTTGAATACAGATGACATCGGGAGAATGTATCTTGATGAATACTTCAAGAAGACTCATTTTACTGGACACTGATTGAATGTTAATTTGCACTAACGTGAAGTTGGAGGTTCCTGATGCTTTCGATCCGGAAGCGCTGAGGTTGTTTGACGAAAATTTTTCAATTTATTGAAGAAAAATCTCTTGACTGCTGCCCCTTCTGGCCAAATATTCGGGTCGTACACTTGCTCACAATTTTCTATAGGGAATTCCACTTTAAACAATGAAGAAGTATCCGTATTTTTTATTCTGTGACAGTTAAAATTTATACTAGGTGCTGATTGCTTAAGGAAATTTCTTAAATCTTCTTCAGTTGTTTCCGGTTTCATTCGAAAGACGTGAATATATCCTTTCCTCGGCACTGCTTCTGCGGTAGCTACCGATTTATTGCATCCAAAAACTAATCAAAATTTCAAAATTCAGGTTTTTTAAAGTACTCTTCAAGATGAATGTGTCTCTGTAGTTTGAGAATTTTTCATTTGTTTCATCAGTTTCAAATGATTCAGGAACCAAATTCAATTGATATCGAACTATCAGCATAGTCTTGATCAGTTGCTTTACTTCATTTTAACGTTCACTGATCAAGACCTTACTGATAGTTCGATATAAATTATATTTGCTGATTGAATCGTTTGAAAATGAGCAAATGACAAATTCTCAAACTGTACAAACAGATTCATTTTGAAGAGTACTTTAAAAAACCTAAATGGAATTTTACTGTAAAATAATTAGGGAAGCCATATACGAATACCTCTAAATTAACATGGGACTTCCTATGTTGCGTTCATCAATGCAGCACCCTGTATACGTATTTATTTTGTTTATTTGTATTTTTCTTTTTATAAAATATCTGTCAGCGTAAAAATAATTTTAGCAAAATGTGGGACGGATTTTTATTTTAATATCCTAACATTCAGGTAACAGGTTGCAACATCGGAAACATTTGATAGCTATTATATAAAATTTTCTTTTGTAAAAAAAAGATTAGTTTCTAAATTTTTTCAAAGTTTCATAAATGTTTTCTCCGTTGCTTACCGGTAGCGACGGGCGATCGCCGCGTTCGCCGCCGAAACTCATCCGAAGTTTCATAAATTGACGTTAGTGTATTCCAAACTTCGTCTCTCTAAACTGTAATTTTTATTTTAATAAAGACTATCCGCAAATTTTATCGATGTTTTTGACTTCACCGGGACCTTTGACCTTTAAGGCCTCGTTCTCGAGAATCAAAATTAATAAAAAATTTTCTTTAATTTTTTCCAATTTCTTGCCTTGACCTTTACGATGCCTCGTTCTCGAAATTCAAATTTTTTTTAAATTTTCCACAATTTTTTCGCTTTCCTTGACCTCTGACCTTTAAGATGTCTCGTTATCGAGATAGAAAATTTTTTAAAAACTTTCCTATGACCTTTATATAAAAATTAAAAAAAACTAAATTATTTTACATTCCTATATTTCATAGTTGCATCAATAAAATTTAAATTATTTAGCCTATTGAAATTGTAATTATCTATTTATGAATGAAATGAAATATGTACTTTTTTTAGATTTTTTCCACATCCTTACTAATTTTTTTAACTTTTTTAAAAACAATCTTTTACCTAACGTACATAACGTATCTCATGTATAATAATAATAGTATAAAAATATCTGCAACCGTCGTTAGCAGAAATTCATTCCAACAATTTACGCTACATCATGCGAAAAAATATGTGACATATTTACTAACAACGGACGTAGGCGAAGCGACATATTTTTCTCGGTTTGAAACAATAATCGAAAAACGTAAATAAAGAAATTAAATAAAATCATATTTATGCCCCCTAATAAGTGAAATATTATTTCTTTTGCATTACCTTTCACGTCTCGCAAGTTTGCCTCATATTTTTTTTGCATTTAAAGAGTACAGGGGTGGACTCGGGAGCGGCCCGTACGTAATTTTAACGTTCATCGTCGCATATAACGACGTCCTATTGTTATATTTCGATCTTGAATTTGTTTAAGACGATTTAATTTTTGTAACGGTCCTAAACTTATTGTCGGGGGAAAGTTTTATTAGGGATTTATTTGGATCAGAGCCTGCACTTCAAAGGACAGCGTTCAAATTGAAATATTTTTTTCATTCGGTACCTATTACGAAGAAAGACCTATTATACAAAATTTCCTTAAAAATTTCAGCGTCGCTAAGACATTCGAGTCCTTCATTTGATATGCGACATGATGTTTATCTCTCATGCGGCGATATTCGATCACGGCGTCGCCATCTTTAATTCCGAGATGGCGTCGCTAAGACATTCGAGTTCGCTTCGTCGAGACCTTTCATCTGATATGCGACATGACGTATTTATCTCTCGCGCGGCAATTTTCGATCGCGACGTCGCCATCTTGGATTTCGAAAAGGCGTCGCTAAGACATTCGAGTTCGCCCCATCGAGACCTTTCATTTGATACGCGACATGACGTGTTTATCTCTCGCGCGGCGATTTTCGATCGCGGCGTCGCCATTTTCGATTCCGAGACGGCTAAGACATTCGAGTTCGCGCCATCGAGACCTTTTATTTGATGTGCGACTTGACGTGTTTATCTCTCGCGCGGCGATTTTCGATCGCGGCGTCGCCATCTTCGATTCCGAAAAGCGTCGCTAAGACATTCGAGTTCGCGCCGTCGAGACCTTTCATTTGATACGTGACGTGACGTGTTTATCTCTCGCGCGGCGATTTTCGATCGCGGCGTCGCCATCTTGGATTCCGAGACAGCGCCGTCGCGACCGTCGAACTCTCGTCGCGGGGTCTCCTTTAAGTCGTCGCGCGACGCTACGCGTTCATTTCTGCGAACGCCGCGGAAAACTTCGTCGCCTGGAAGCGGCTCGTCTGTACCCGCCTTTTTATCGAATCTGAGTCCGACGAATTCGCTATGCGTTACGAACGAATCTCGCGAAGAAAACCCCCGTCCGACGGCCCCGATTTATAAAATTCGCCGTTCCCTTATTTACCGCACGACAGGGTCCAAACCGGCGTCCTCGCGATGGTGAAAGAGGCGGCCGTCCTCCCGTCGAAACGCCCGAACCGTATTTCTTCGGATTTTGGAGGAAAAAAATTTCGAAAAAAAAGTCGGCGAAATTTTAAAAAATTCGCGTCTCAAAATTTCGCGTTTTCCCGGGGTGCGGGCCTCGTCGGTCGGGTAACCGGGGTGGTCCTCCGGCGAGCGAGAAAGTTTAAAGAATTTCCGAGTTCACGTTTTCGAGCAATTTTCGATAAAGTGCGAAAAATCTGTCGCCTCCGGCGAACTTCGAAGCGCCGCGGCGGCCGAACGGCGCGTCCCACGACGATCCCGAGCGAATTTTCGAGTCGGAGTTATAACGATAGTTATAACTCCGATAACGTTATAACTATCGCTATAACTCCGATAGTTATAACTCCTGGTCGACGGTCGCCGTCTGACGCGCGTTTGAACCGCCCTTTTCGCGTCGCTTCGTCCTTTTCCGGGAGTACGGTCCCGTAGCGGCGCTCCCGGAGGTCCGATCTTCGAACGCGCGGCGGCATCGCGTTCCTCGTCATTTTCTGCCCAACTTTGACGTGCGGCTCTTTTCGATTCGAGCACCCCCAGGTACCGTAAAAAAATTCTCGAAAAAAACTTACAAATTTCATAATTTTCAAAAAATCATATCTCAAAGAAACGCGTTTTCCCGGGGTACGGGCCCCACAGGTCGGCTACGCGGGAGGGTCTTCCGGCCTGCGAGGGAGTTTAAAGAAATTTCGAGATCACGTTTTCGAGCAATTTTCGCCTATCTGTAAAAACGTCGCTTTTCGGGCCCTACTTATGTTTTTGGAAAATTCAAAAGAATTTTTAAAAACAATTTTTAATGAGAAATTACAAAATAAACCGACAGCGATTTTAGCTACTCGGAATTACTGTAATAACTGAAATGTTTACATGAGCAATTAATTTTATATACGCAAAAATGCTGATGCGCGTCCTGCTGGCTGGGCCGATGACCAGGTATAATGACCGTACATAACTCCTCCACCCTTAAGACGTGAAGCTGAGGGCTGTCCGAGGCGTTGGCTTCACTCCAATTTCTTCCAGGGAGATACTTGATGCAGCTGGATTAGGCGCCTTACTTGGATGAAGACATTTCCACCTTATATAGATGATGTAACAAATAAATATTATTATTAGAAAACAATACAGTAAAATTGTCCAAACACTTGCGGAAAAATGTACAGATTTTGGGCCGATGTCGATTCGATGCCTTAGGTTCTTAAGTTGACTTAGCAGTGGATGAACATCGTCGAGATCTACGTGTTCCAATCGCAGTGGGCTGAATTATTCTTTATCTCTTGATTGGCTTCGATTAACTTCTATCTTCGGCAGCTTGACGATATTGATTTCCTGGGATGTTGTTTGATGCGATTGCAGTACCAAATTTTCTATCTTGATTTTACACTTTTCTTGTAGTTTAACGACGTAACTTCCATGAAGGGTTTCACGGCTTTCTTGATCTTCGCACTGTTTAATTACGACAGTTTCGTATGGAAATATCGACAACCATTTATCGCTGCGGAATTTCTGAATTTTGTTATCTTTTAATTTAATTGTCTCTGGAGAGCAATGACTGTAATTTTGTGTATGTTGAATCAACTGAACTACGCATGGTGCAGATTGCGTTATTCTATTCACATTTAACGAGTGACATAGGTATTGATTATTTGTTATTTCCTGACATTTCTCGTTTTCTACTGCATAATTCGACTCATGTATAATTAGGTATTTATATTGAGGAATTATGATTTGGAAAATGTTTTCATGCATATTTACAGGGAAGGAATATAAATGATAATATTCATAGGGTTGTTTTTCTACGAGGGGTACCAATAAAACAAATACAATCAAGTTACCTTTAGTGTAGCTTTTCACTTCTATACTGTCTTCGAGAAATTTAATATTATTTTCATTTATGTCGCATGGAAATTTTGTTGTCTCTGTTAACCATTGTTGAACAGATTTTAGCTCTTGTATTAAATTATCGGGTTCCACGATAGATGTGTGCATAGTATTGAGTTTTGCGAATGTAATCGCCTCTTCTAATGTATCTAGTAATTCTTGTATCACACTCGCGGACATAAATAATTGATCATAAACAGTATTAAAAGTGAGTAGGGTCATGATTTTAGCGTCTTCTAATTTTGTATTGTTCACTGTGTATCCCAATTGCATTATCCGTGATTGAATAACTAATTGATTACTGATCAACCCTTTAATTGTTTTATGAAAGCGTTCGATGGCTGTGGTTGTTAACGAGATTTGTTCCTTCATTAACGTTTTCATGTTATCTTGAGAGTTTGATAAAGATTCTACAGCATGATCATAACGCTGCGCATCTGCTTCGTACACGAATTTTGAATAATTTTGTTCTACTAATTCTTGCGAAATAAGTGTCTTGCTCGATCCGGTATCTATCATAAATTTAGCGTTAAGTTCCGGTATTACTATGTAAGGTAATTTACTAACTGTCGTGTTATGTAGTTGAATTATCTCGGGGTGCCTGTACTCAAAACCTCGGGAAAATCCCGATTTTCCTGCGTTTCATACTCTGGATATTCGGCATAAAATTCGTTTGCGTATTCATTCATTCCATCTATTGTTTCCTGTGCGGTACCATAATCATTACAATTATTGGTTTCTTCCTGTTCCGGATCTTCTAGATAAAATAATTCCTCGGCTATCCAATGCTTATTTTGCTGCGGTGATGCGTTAATCCTCGGCAGGTTTCTTGTTATTCTTGTATTTCCGGAGCTGGTGTCCATAGGTTCCGGTAAATTGCGTCTATTCTGATTCGGCTGATGGGCCTGATTCGTTTGAGTTCCAAATCGCATGGGAGAGGTTACGGGTTGTCTGAATGGACTATTTTGGACAGGATTAAATCTTGTTGCATTTGAGGAGAAAGTATTATTTACGGATCTAGGAAAGATGTTATTTACAGGCCTGGGAAAGAAATTATTTACTGGTTTAAAAAAGATGTTATTAACTGGTCCAGGAAATTGTGATGGTTTAGGTGACCGGAATTGAAATTGATTTGGCGAATTAGAAAAATTAAATTGAGGTGTGGGTGATGCTGGAGTGAATTTTGGAACTGGATTATAATTGCGCTGTTCGTTGAGTGTTGTGCTGCGATTTAATGTGTAATTAAAATTTTCTTCTTCAATAACAAGGCTCATCGCTTTCTCTAAACTATTTGGCTTCTGATGTCTCACAAGGTTTCGTAAATTTTCGGGTAATCCTCGTAGATAAGTCTGCAAGGCAACGTCGTCGTAGATTCGTGATTTAATTATTCTTATTTCGACGCTGGGTTCGAAAATTCTTAATTTGGCAAGGAGTAAGCTGAGATTCACCCTTCATAGGTCTCAAATCTTGCAAATCTCTGGCTAGACACCTTTCGTCCCTTTGATCTCTAAAATATTGTTGCAGAAGATCTTTTAATTCTCCCCAAGTACTTGTTTGTTCTCTACTACCTATTAGTAGAAGAGCCCTACCTTCTAATTTGGCGATAATTATGCGAAGTAAATATTCGTTAATTGGATCATTTGGGTTTTCGCGATTACAAAATGTACTTAACAAATATTCGCAAGCGGAAATAAAAATAGGTAACGTCGTCGCGTCTCCGCTATATTTTGGTATTACGTCTAAATGATTTCTCGTGATATCAGCTACACTAGGCATTTTGATTTGTTTTGTTTAAAATATAAGGTTTCGTAAAAATGTTTGTTTGAATGATAGTAACGTGGGAATAATTGCGGAAATAAAGGAATGAGTCACTTACAACAGAAGCAGTATGCAAAATTTCATGCTTTTCCTTCTGGTTGGTCCGTAGCAGAATTCGATGCTCGGCAACTCGGTCCTTTCTTGGAGTTTTCCTTTTCCTTTTTTCTTTTCTTGCTCTCACTGTTACTTTACACGAGCGGAGTATCGATTTTAGATATTACTTCCTCGCACTAACCCGAGAGCGGACAAAGTTCGATAGTTAACAAATTGTTAAAACAAAAGTCTCGAAAGATTTTGATTTCGAAGGACCTTAACTATCCTACTGTCTGCGCCACTTATGTTTTTGGAAAATTCAAAAGAATTTTTAAAAACAATTTTTAATGAGAAATTACAAAATAAACCGACAGCGATTTTAGCTACACGGAATTACTGTAATAACTGAAATGTAACACATGAGCAATTAATTTTATATACGCAAAAATACTGATGCGCGTCCTGCTGGCTGGGCCGATGACCAGGTATAATGACCGTACATAACTCCCTCGTTAAGATCCAGGACCGAACTGGGGGCCGTGCGTCCGAAGGTAGAAACCGCGACCGGTCTCACGTCTACGTTCCGAGTTCGATTCGATTCGGTCGGTAAATAAGGGCGGTGGAATTTTTTGAAGCCCCGAAGAGGGCGTCCCGCGGAAACCCCCATACGAAATCTTTCCCCCCCGGCGTCCGATCGCGAGACGGACTCCGGATTCGGTTTTTTCGGTATTTTTCACCCACGATGCCGAAAGGCTCGTCTCGATTCGATCACGTTCGAGGGTCGAGAAAAATTCCCGAAAAGTACTCCGCCCGAAAACTCGGGCCGACGTTTCACCCCCTGGCCCCCCGAGGCGGCGGGCGGTCGCTTCGCGACCGCCACCAAAAATCGTCCGTAGGATCGTTCTAGAAGACGTACGTACGGATTTTTACGGAAGAATTTCTGTAGGCCGCTATATCGAAAAAACGCGTAAAATCGCAGAAAAAAGGGTCTTTTTCGGGGGGCGTTTCGTTGGGGGGGGGGGGCGAAATCGAAAAATCCGAGACGCAGGAAAGTCGACGATCGAAATTTGGCGTCGGACGTTCGCGGTGTTTTTTCGAAATTCCGTCCGGCGAGGGCGCGATCGTCGAAAAAGCTGGTTTTGGGCTTACGACTTTCTTCATGTTTAATATATCATTACATATCGATACCTTTTTCCCAAACTATCGTAAGCCTCAGTTTTGTCGAAAATGAGCTTTTCTGACTATCGTAAGCAGCTAGTACTTAGGAATGATCTGCCAAAGTATCGTAGACAATTACCGCGCATTGTAATAATAAAAATCGTTTTAAATCTAGCGTAAGTGAACACAATTTGCTCCATTAGCAGCCAAACTGTCGTAAGTAACATTCTTTTTTCACCTGAGTGCCACGAAAGTATCGTAAACAGCATCACGTGATGTCACTTACGATACAATGTTGGCTGTTTACGATAGTTCAGTTTTGTTGTAGTTTTCAAAACAGTGAGTAACGGTAAGTGTTTTTTACAATTTTAATAATAATTAAACCATTTATAAACAATTTATTGACATGAAACTATAGCAGTAACCAATAGATCAATCCGATATAAGCGAAATTGCTTTTTAAGTTGTACTTTTGATTTCATTTTACATTTATCTTTCTAACCTGAAATTGACGAGAAGCCGTTAACGTTGTGATTAATTTCAGTACAAAAATTATTAATTAGAAAATGCCGAAAACACGAACTGACAGAATATTAGAGCTTGTAATGACACAGAAAAGTCTAACTAGTACCCGTGATAGTACCTTCTTTACTGAGAAAGACTTAAATGAAATGCCTTTGTACATAGAAACAGGACCGGCTATTGTAAGCAAAGTGGATTTGGCACAGTTACTACTGTGAAAGACACACATTGCGAACAAAGTAATGTTCTTGCCGATGTAAACCTGCAACTAAAGCAGCAATGATATTATATTGGAATTTGATAGCAATGTTGACCTATCATTTCTAGAGCATACTGCCTCATATTTTCCGAAAATGTCTTCATTAATAAATGACAATAGTGGTATAGATAGTTATGGAAATACATCAACAGCTATCACTAGTGGTGACCTTATAAATTCAAATTCTAATTGCCAGAACTTTCCTGCCATTCCAGGATAATAATCTAATAACATCCGATCCTAGACTGGAACCACAGAACAGACTGACTTGTAGATTATGACAGTTCGTCAGAAGATGACAATGATATTAACTGTAACCCAATAATAATTCAACAAAACACCGACAAATACAGTACAAATTGTTTTGTCGTTTCAATTCGGACAGATCGTTCTTTTCGACAGAAAACAATAATGATGACCTAGAGTCTGAATTCGGCTGTGAAAATAGTGGAAATGATGATTGTGACACCGGTTTTCTAGGAAACAGTGGTATTAGAAAAAAAAGAAAACTTAGCAAAAAGGTTATGAGAAAAGCTGAAAACACTTTAGGAAAAGGAAAAAGTGAAACGAAATACCATGTAAAACAATGTGTCAAAATCAGTGCCTTGAAACTTCACCGAAATTGAAAAGACAAGAAATTCACGAATTTTACTGGGGTCTTGAAGTTATGAACGCCAGCGAAACTGGCTTTTAACTTGTGTGGAAAATACACCAATACGCCAGAGTCCAAACAGCTTCCGTAAGCAGGAGGCATCAGACATTTAAATATTTCATCAACTGGATTGACAAACGTGTTGAAGTTTGTCAACAATTTCTATTAAAAACTCTTGATGTTTCACAAATGACTTTAAGATACGCTGTTTGTAATGCTGTACAGAAATCGGCAAAACCTGATGAAAGAGGAAACATGCGCCTCATAATAAGACACCTATTGAAGTTAAACAAGAGGTACAATTTATAAAAAACTACTAGCAGTTCCGTCTCACTATTGTCGAAATAAAAGCACTCGCAAGTATCTCCCAATGAATTGAGAAATGTAAGTTTTGTGTACAGGATTTTTTGAAGCACCAAGAAGAGATAGGTTCAAATGCCAAACCATCACTAAACATTTTAGACAAATATTCCTCAAAGATTTAACTTGGGTTTCCATCTACCAAAAAAGGATAAATGTCGTATATGTGAAATCAGAAAAGGTAATGCATTTCAAGAAACAGAAGCATCTAAAGATGAATTTGCAAAACATTTGCAAATGAAGGAGCAATGCAAGGAACTATTTATAGCAGACCAGTCAAAGCACGTTACCGACGAATCTTACATCTGTGCTAGTTTCGACCTTCAGAAAGTTCTGAATACTCCACACGGAGATAATTTGTTGCTATATTATTCTAGGAAGTACGCTTTTTATAATGAAACAGTCTATGAAAGCGGTACTAGAAATGGCACTTGCTTTGTATGGGGAGAATCAGATGGAAACAGAGGGTGCAATGAAACATGCACAATAATTTTCACGTATTTAGAAGGTTTAGATAAAAGAGCCTTAAAACATGTCATACTCTACTGTGATAGCTGCTCAGGACAGAACCGGAATCGTGCGATGCTAATGCTTCAAAAATTTCTGCAAGAATTTTCAACAAATTTGGAAACTATAAAGATAGTTTTTTTGTTACCTGGCCATACTTATATGCCCGTGGACTCCGTCCATGCAACAATTGAAAGATTTGTTAAGAAGAAAATAGTTTGGGCGCCCTCAGAATGGGACACTATCCTTACAAACGCCAGAGTTTATCCTAAGCCTTATGACGTCGATAGGGATGAAGCATACCGACTTCAAAAACTGGAAAAAGGTTGGCGATGAGTATCTTCCTTCTAATATCAAAACTTCGGATGGTCAAGCATTCAAAATAAGCTGTGTGAAGCAGGCTATATTCAAGAAAGGAAAACCTGCCTTTGAAATTAATTACACTTATGAAACCAGTTTTGGTTTGAATCTTCTGTTGGCCACACCGAAAGGTTTGTTATTCAATATTAACTTAAGAGTATTATTCTAATTTTGTTAATGTATTTTTCTAGGTCGTAGAAATCAATATGATGTAATGTCATCAGTACTATATCCAGGAAAGCTATGCATTTCGGAATTGAAGAAAAGGATCTCGACAAATTATGTAACCAGAACGTGATACCAAACAGATATCATAAAGAGTTTTTTCGATTTGCGATCCAAGGCATCTGTCAGAGATGCACTGCCTGAAACTGACGATGAAGACTTAACAGACGCAGAAATGAACTAATTTGTTGCTTTTTGTTAATTGTATTTTTAGTACATAGAATAATAATAATAATTTTATTTCTACAAAGAGGACTTTTATTTTGCATTTAAGAATAAAAACAATTGCATATTGAAAAGATGTGTATATTATGACTATTTTCCTAACTAAACGATTAAATAATAATTTATTGAGGTATTTTTTTAAATTATTGATCTAGTTAGCTGCAACGTTGACTTGCTAATTTATGAGAATTATTTGAAACGTTAGCGAGAACATCGTAAGTGTGCTAACCTTGCTTCTAAAATATCGTAAGCTGGTTGGTTACGATATTTTAATACTACTATTTCACTCCGGAAAAATAATGCAAGTACTAAAAACCATACAAGAACTTCTTTTACAGCAATATAAAGTAATTTTTTGTGGAAAACACACCCCCAAATAGGTATATTCTAATTTTCTCATTAATGACATTAAATGTTTCCAAGTACAAGAAAAAACGCTCATCCCCGAAAAATTGCAATTTGAGGTTTACGTTAATTTGGCAAATATGTATCGATATGTGTTTAAGTAGAAAGCAAGGTACATCATCTATACCAACATAATTTTTGGAAGATACTAAATTAATTATATCTTTAATTTCTTCCTCATCTGTGGGAGGCATAAACATATTTTTATCATGTTTAAAGTGAATAGTAGGCAGGTGAAGTTCGTAATTTGTATCTAAAATTACTACTGAAATGATTACAAAATAATTGAGCTATAACTTCTGGATCAGAGCTTAAATTTCCAGAAGTAGAAGAAGTAGTAGAAGTCACATTCAATTCATATTCCCGCACATCTTACTAACCCGGATGAACTAAATAATTATTTCATTAATTCAATACCTGCTGCCAGTACTAGTGCTGACGTGTCAGAATTTTATAAATGCAATGTTAGACATGACATTCCGGAAGAGTTCCATTTCTCAGTGATTACAGATAATGATGTTAGTAAAATTTTGACTTCCTTGAAATCTACTGCTACCGGTGTCGATGATATCAGTTTAAAAATGATCATTCTGAGTAGTTCTGTCATAATAAGTTATATAACACATACAATAAATCATTGCTTGGAAAACGGCGTTGTTCCGAATGCTTGGAAATGTGCGAGAATAACACCCATACCTAAAGTAAATAAACCTTTACATATGAAGGGTCTTAGGCCAATAAGTATTCTCCCAATACTGTCGAAAGTATTTGAAAAAGTGCTTAGTGACCAAATGCAAAATTTTTTGAACGCATATAATATCTTGCCAGAATGTCAATCAGGATTTCGAAAAAATCATGGATGTGCTACAGCTTTATTGCATATCACGGATGATATTTTTAGGGCAATTGATGACGGTAACTACACGGCTTTGGTATTATTAGATTATTCAAAGGCATTTGACACTATTAGTCACGAAATTCTTTTATCGATTCTTCATTATATTAACTTCAGTGCAACATTCATAAACTTAATTCGAGAATATCTCCGACATCGAAAGCAGTGTGTGAGTATTAATGGCAAGAACTCTAGCTACTCTCTTGTAGAACGCGGTGTACCTCAAGGCTCCATATTGGGCCCGCTTTTATTCAGCATTTATATTTCCAATATTGCTTCAAGTGTGAGTAGATGTTCCATCCACAACTATGCCGATGACACGCAGCTCTATTTCTCATTGCCAATTTCTGATTTACAGGCTGCTAAGGAGTATATAAACAAAGATTTACTGTCACTGAAGAAGTTTTCAACCAGGAGACCGAATGCATATTTGCGGGTCTTCTCAGTTGTTGCATCAAATGTGCATTCGGTCTCCTGGTCTGTTGCTTCATTTGTTGTTTTCTATCTCCAAGTGTCAACACCTTACACCTTGGTTATACTGTCCTGATGAGGTCTAATAAGACCGAAACGTACGTCGACAGTAACTGCCAAGACATTTATATCTTAATTCCAAAAATATGTAATTTGCCTATATTTGGTTTCATACGTCTTGCGATATTTAAATTTAAAATTAAAAAAAAAATACATTTACTTGGGATTATAAGGAGTTTATTATGTATGACAAGTGTTCAACTAATTAAAAGTCACTTTATAAGTCAAAACGAGATAATAATTTCAAACTTAAATATCGCAAAGCTATGAGACCAAATATAGACAAACTACATTTTCTTGGAATTAGGAGAAATATTTCTTTCTTAATTCTAGAAATTATACTGAGTGTTCCATTGAAAATAACAAAGCTGATACTCATTTGTTAGGTTTCCGATAGTCATTTATTTCTTTTTAAAGTAAATAAATTCTCGCGGATCAGGTAAGTTCCTAAAACTTTCGTGTTTAACATTTTTTGATATGTCTAATAATAAAATGTGTAGATACCGTTCAAAAACAATAAACAAAAACCCTGTACATAATTACCTACTCGCAGCGTAATAACTAATAAGTAATTTATTCGGAATAACTTTTGAGCGCATTAAATTGCGCATTAATTAATGATTTTAGGGCTTTCACTGTTGTTTACGATGAATGTGAATTTTTTTTGTTAAAGCCATACGTAACTCCGTACCATCGAATGTCGACGGAATCCTGATTAATAATAATAATCGTTTATTAATCTATTGCAACAACAATACATCAAAAACAACTCAAAACTGTTTACGTAGATTAATAGGCGTATATTCAGGCCCTCGGCAAGCCAAATTGCTGATCTTCCACCTACGCCAATTAATAATTATACTACACAAATAGGTATGAGAGAAAGGCAAGTAAATTCAATGTGAAAGAATACACATGTACACAAATGTGATTATGTGATTATTATAAATGCTCAGCCTTCTTCAATGCCACTAATTGGCGCTTAAATGTTATTTGAGAGAGACTTTTAAGTTGGAATTATTAGGAGTTATTACTATTAGTTAGTAAAAGTGTCGCATATATACGTTGGTGGTAATGTCGGGATCGTTTTCAAAATAGAATTAAAGGAGATTTTAATTTGAAGTATTTTTAGGGATTCAGGTAAATTTAAATCTGAAGCTCCGTTGAGAAAACGGCCCGATTGTGATATTATTGTGCAAATAAATGTGTGTGTTCGTAATTTGTTGTTGTTTATAATTTTATTTTATCGGGAATAATAATAGTTCAAGAAAATGTAATGCCGCAGCGAAAAAAAAATATGAAAAAATTTTTATGTTAAAATACAAAAGTCTTAGGGATTTATCTGAAACGCCAGAATTTATTAAGAAAAGAAATTCAAATGACGATCGGACACTTTACAAATGAGTATCAACTTTGTTATTTTAAGTGGAACACTATATATATTTTCTCGAATTAAGAAAGACATTTATATCTTAATTCCAAAAATATCTAATTTGCCTATATTTGGTTTCATACATCTTGCGATATTTAAATTTAAAATTAAAAAAAAAAAATACATTTTCTTGGGTTTATAAGGAGTTTGTTATGTGTGACAAATGTTCAACTTTTTAAAAGTCACTTTATAAGTCAAAACGCTAACATCTAAGAGAAATTAACATATTATATGAAATAAATCAACAAAAATATACCAAAACAATAATATGTAATTTCAAACTTAAATATCGTAAAAAGTATGAAAGCAAATATAGATAAACTACATATTTTTGGAATTAGGAGAAAAATATCTTTCTTAATAATAAAGGTCATAGCAAAGTTTTTAAAAAATGTTGTATTTCGATGACGAGGCATCTTAAAGGTCAGAGGTCAAGGAAAGCGCCAAAAAAATTGTGAAAAATTTTTAAAAAATTTTGATTTTCGAGAACAAGGCATCGTAAAGGTCAAAGGTTAAGGCAAGAAATTGGAAAAGTTTAAGAAAATTTTTTTAAAAATTTTGTATCTCGAGAACGAGGCTTTAAAGGTCAAAGGTCACGGTGAAGTCAACGAATTCGGTAAAATTTGGAGACAGTCTTTATTAAAATAAAAATTAGAATTTAGAGAGACGAAGTTTGGAATACACTAACGGCAATTTATGAAACTTCGGACGACTTTCGCCGGCGATCGCCCGTCGCTACCGATACCGACGGAGAAAACATATAAAGCTTTGAAAAAATTTCGAAACTAATTAAAAAATTTAAGTCAAGGTCAAGGTGACAAAAATTTCGGTACAAATGGGGAAAAATATTTAAAAAATTTACAGACAAATCGGACTGACATACCGACGACATCTTGGAATCAAAGATGGGCGCGTTATACGATTGTAAATATTAGTTTAAAAGATAAACACGTCATGTCGCATATCAAATGAAACGCCCGGACAAGACCAAGTCGACCGTCGCTCGGACGCCATCTTGCAATCAAAGATGACCGCCCTACACAATCGAAAAAGAGATAAGTACGTCGTGCGACCACTCATAAGCGCAAGCGCTCAATGAGCACAACACGATAGACCCAAGTTTCTACCTGCCGCGAGCCCCCAACGGCGAGCGGCCCTTAATGCGCGAAGCGAGTGCGAATTTTTTTCTCTGTGGTGGGGGTTCAATGGACAAGTGGTCCGGGCCGATAGGCCCGGAGCACTTGTTCCTCCACTAGTAAACATAATAAATAAATGTTTGTCTCAAGGTGTTTTTCCAGATCGGTTGAAATGTGGAAAAGTTATACCGATCTATAAAAAAGGTGATCGCTCTGATGTTAGTAATTATAGACCCATATCTATTATGTCAGCATTTTGTAAGATATTCGAAAAGGTTTTGAACAAAAGACTGGTGTCTTACTTATTAAATTTAGAAATACTAAATAAAAATCAGTTTGGATTCATTGGTAATAGATCAACGAAGGACGCGATTTACAATACTCTGACGTACGTATACGAAAATCTAGACAGGAAACAAAATGTAACAGGAATATTTTTTGATCTTTCCATGGCATTTGACCTATTAGACCATAATATCCTATTAACAAAAATGGAAGCCTATGGCATACGTGGTACAGCCCTTAATATATTTCATTCATACTTGTGTAACCGCAGTCAAATTGTCGCATTAACATCAGAATTTAACAATATAACTAAAACATATAGATCTTTAGAATCACCTATTCTTCGTGGAATTCCACAGGGTTCCATTCTAAGACCAACATAATTCTTGATTTATGTCAATGATTTATGCTTATCATTGACATCAGGTCGACTTACTCAATACGCGGATGATACGAATATAATTGTATCTGACGAACACATTGCTAATGTCTCAAAAATGAGCTCTAATATAGTTGCTATAATGAACGAATGGTGTGCATCGAATGACCTGCGTCTCAATATGGAAAAGACGAATATAATGACATTTGGAAAACAGTCAACTGATTATAGTATACAGGGTTACAACTAATTAAAGGCTCACCATGGGGATCTCGTAAATTATAAGAGATACAAAGACGGTTAAATTACAAGAAAGTTGCGCTATTTTGGGGTCTATAAAAATGTGCAAATAAATCTCTCCTATCTTTATTCATTTCCGAAATATCTTCAAAAAACTGAAAACTCTCAATTTCGAAAATCTTGAATATCTTGTTTATTTATCAAGATGGAGTCACAAAATTTTGTAATTTTACACTAAATTCAATGGACAATCTAATACAGTCAAAATAAATAGGTTAGGATTGACAGTTACGCAGATACGACTGTCAACTGTTTTTTTTCTTATGGCCGCTATCTTAGATTTTCGTACCATGTGATGCAAAAATAAAATCTGAATACGACGATATGACACACTTATGCTTTTGTTTTAAAACAAAATATGAAATTACTAAGAAATATTTTAGAAAATTTTTAATCTGGTAAGCGGGTGTTTATTGCCAACAATTGGTATACGACATTTACATGTCAACACAGAACATTCTCATTTTCAATTACCTACATCAAACATTTTCTAAAATATTTCTTAGTAATTTCATATTTTGTTTTAAAACAAAAGCATAAGTGTGTCATATCGTCGTATTCAGATTTTATTTTTGCATCACATGGTATGAAAATCTAAGATAGCGGCCATAAGAAAAAAAACAGTTGACAGTCGTATCTGCGTAACTGTCAATCCTAACCTATTTATTTTGACTGTATTAGATTGTCCATTGAATTTAGTGTAAAATTACAGAATTTTGTGACTCTATCTTGATAAATAAACAAGATATTCAAGATTTTCGAAATTGAGAGTTTTCAGTTTTTTGAAGATATTTCGGAAATGAATAAAGATAGGAGAGATTTCTTTGCACATTTTTATAGACCCCAAAATAGCGCAACTTTTTTGTAATTTAACCGTCTTTGTATCTCTTATAATTTACGAGATCCCCATGGTGAGCTTTAATTAGTTGTAACCCTGTATACGTCAAACATAATAATTCATCTTTACCAGTGTCAAATGTCGATAACTTCTTAGGACTCCTTGTTGATTCCTCACTTGATTGGGAGCAGCATTGCGGTAACTTAAGTAAAAAGTTGTGCTCAGCATTTTATGCTTTGATGAATTTAAGAACTAGTGTAGGTTTAGAATCTTTTATTTTGCGTATGTTGAATCTCGATTGCGTTACGGTCTGATATTCTGGGGTTCATGCAGTCACATCATGAATATATTTGTACTGCAAAAAAGAATTACTAGAATCATATGTGGAGTGCCAGTAAATACTCCATGTCGACCACTATTTAAACAATTAGGAATTTTACCTCTGCCTAATTTATATATCTTGAAATTAGGTATCTTCATGAAACAACACGAGTATTTGTATTCTCGAAATTCCGATACGTATAACAACATGACAACAAGATACTGTAATAACTTTAGTATTCCGAGACATAAATCTGCATTTTATCAACGAGGTGCGCATTACAAAGCTATAAAAGTCTTTAACTCACTACCACCATCAATAAAAAACACGAACTTAAAGAACTTTAAAACTTTATTAAAAACTTTCTTACGTGAAAAGAATTTCTGTCATATAAATGAGTTTATTCCTGATTAATTCAAAGTGTGACAATTAGATGCTACTTATAACATATGAAATGGAAAAAACTGAAAACTCTCAATTTCGAAAATCTTGAATATCTTGTTTACTTATCAAGATAGAGTCACAAAATTCTGTGATTTTACACTAAATTCAATGGACAATCTAATACAGTCAAAATAAATAGGTTAGGATTGAAAGTTACGCAGATACGACTGTCAACTGTTTTTTTTCTTATGGCCGCTATCTTAGATTTTCGTACCATGTGATGCAAAAATAAAATCTGAATACGACGATATGACACACTTATGCTTTTATTTTAAAACAAAATATGAAATTACTAAGAAATATTTTAGAAAATTTTTAATCTGGTAGGCGGGTGTTTATTGCCAACAATTGGTATACGACATTTGCATGTCAACACAGAACATTCTCATTTTTCAATTACCTACATTAAACATTTTCTAAAATATTTCTTAGTAATTTCATATTTTGTTTTAAAACAAAAGCATAAGTGTGTCATATCGTCGTATTCAGATTTTATTTTTGCATCACATGGTACGAAAATCTAAGATAGCGGCCATAAGAAAAAAAACAGTTGACAGTCATATCTGCGTAACTGTCAATCCTAACCTATTTATTTTGACTGTATTAGATTGTCCATTGAATTTAGTGTAAAATTACAGAATTTTGTGACTCTACCTTGATAAATAAACAAGATATTCAAGATTTTCGAAATTGAGAGTTTTCAGTTTCTTGAAGATATTTCAGAAATGAATAAAGATAGGAGAGATTTCTTTGCACATTTTTATAGACCCCAAAATAACGCAACTTTTTTGTAATTTAACCGTCTTTGTATCTCTTATAATTTACGAGATCCCCATGGTGAGCCTTTAATTAGTTGTAACCCTGTATATGTATATACATATACAGAGACCGCCAGATAAGTCGGGCCATATGGGAAATTTTTTTATTATTTCTGGCTACCGGCGAGTCCTATAGATCTTTGGCATTTCAATTTAGGATATGTCATTCTTGGATTGGGGTCATGGTACTACAGGTGGCAAATAGCATCATTAACAGAATGTTAAATGTCGTCATCCCACCACCAACAATGGAAGATTTTCGCAAATTTGCTGTACAATATTTATCAAGGTGGAACTTTCCTAATTGTGTTGGCGCGGTAGACGGCAAGCATGTCCGCATAAAATCACCTAACAACACTGGATTCCTGTTTTTTTAATTATAAGGAGTTCTATTCTATCGTCATGCTTACCATTGTGGATGCGGATTAAAAATTTGTCGCTATTGACGTTGGATCCTATGGTTGGGAAGGAGATGCAGGAATATATCTCAAAAGTAATTTTGGAAGAAAAATTATGCAGAACGATTTTAACATCCCTCCTCCAAACACACTTCCGCGAACAAATACAGTTCTGCCACATGTCATCTTTGGAGACGAAGCATTTGCTTTATATGAAAATCTAATGAAACCTTTTCCAAGGCGACAGTCAATGAATGATCAGTCTAAAGCAGTGTACAATTACCGCCTCTCGCGTGGAAGGCGTACAACTGAAAACGCATTTGGAATATTATGTGCATATTTTCGCATTTTCTTTCAACCTATAGCTGTTCTGCCCGAAACAACAGATAAACTAATTACTAGTGCTTGTATTTTGCATAATCTTTTACGTGAAGCGAAAGTCCTCGCTCCAAATCAAACTACTGTGGATGATCCTATGCCTCTACCAACGGACAATTTAATTAATCTCGCCGAACATAATGCACGTGCCCGACAAACACCGCTCGAAATTCGTGATAAATTTAAGTTTTACTTTTTTTAGTATTGTACCAATTTCATGCCATAGATTTTGATTCAGTTGCATTTTTCTATACTCTGAAGACTTTACATTGTATAGCTTCATGAGTTCTAACAAAATCAATCAGAATTTCATCTTGTTCACTACACCAATTATTTTCTTGAGCCATTTTCACATTCCCTTTGCACAAAACACTTTACTGTTCACCGCACCACACAGTATAAAAACGTGCTAGCAGTATCACACTGTACAGAGCGGCCGCTTGCAACAATACGGTACGAAGCGGTGGTGCCTAGGAACACACACCGTTCTGCTGGCATGAAAACGTTTTTTTTGTGACATCACTTGCCATCACATTACGGCCGCTATTGTGCGGTACCGTTTTGTAGGAAACCGTAGTTTTACAGCCTAAACAATTTTTTTTCTCCAAACGATCAGAATAAATTGTAATTCATTTGTTTCACCTGCATTTGTACTGAATTATGCCCCTTTCTATTAATATAACACTCAGGATTTTGTTTTGGTGCAGGAATATTAATGTGTGTGTCGTCAATAGCACCCATTATGTTTGGAAAACCACTTGCATCAAAAAACCCCTTTTGAAATTTCAGTTGCTCTTCCTTAATTTGGCCATGTAGTAAAAACTTGTACCAGTTCTGATAAGGCTTTCGTAACCCTACGAACAGATTTTAAGGCTGTTGCTCGGGCTACATTGAATTTTTCACAAATGGATCTAAAACAAACTTTATTATACAGTGAGTCTCAAAAGTTTGGAATAAAATTCACTATTTCTTTATTTTTTACGTTTCGAGAAAAGGTTTGGACAGGTAAATTTTGTTTTTAAAAAGCACATATTTTCTTTAAAAATCAATTTTCGACAGTCATTTGTTCTTGAGTAATGACAGCGAAATTTTTTTAAACCTCTAATTTTTTTTCTTGATACTGATAGCTCATTGAATTCTTTATCCAACCACTTTTTAAAAACAAAATTTACCTGCCGAGCATTTTTTTTTTCGAAATGTCAAGAGTAAAGAAGTTATGAATTTTATTCCAGGCTTTTGAGGCTCACTGTATGCACAAGTTATGGACGATGATATCAGAATTATGCTACCTGTATGAATCTGGTGTTGCCATTTTCCAAATTGCAATAAAAAGTTGTTTTTTCAGCATGCTTTTTCTCTCAACAGCTTGTTTCTAATAAAATTTAATGTAAAATAAAATATTATAGACCGCATTCTATAAAATAGTTAATTTTGCTTAACATGTAACACAAGGAACAACTGACATGCAAATAACTTCTTACCTAGAATGAAATTTAAATTGGTTTTCAGTTTACTGCGGAATAATAACCTCTATATAATTTTCAAGACGCGCAATAGGCGCTTTCCTTTCTGTCAAATGGTGCATTAATATAATTTCTTCATTTTCTTCTTCACTTTCGTCTGATGAAGAATTAATAAGCATGATATAAAATTCGTGCAGTGCTGCTAAAATTATCAAACTTTATTGCTCCTTTGCCATTTTCAAATTTCAAATATCAACTGTCAAGTATCAACACCACAACAGCGAAAAAGCGTTCGGCTTATTGATAGCATTTGCAGAGTAGGGACTTTCTCGAACGAAAAAAAGTTTACTGCCAGAACGAAAGCGCCCAAGTCGAACGCACTCATTGTATAGTACCACCACCAAGAAAAAATTCGTGCATAACGCTTCATCTGTACAGTGAGCCTCACAATTCTGAAATAAAATTCATAATTTCTTTATTTTTGGCATTTCGAGAAAACGCTCGGACAGATAAATTTTGTTTTAAAAAAGTACAAGTTCCTATACTAGTATGAAAATCAATTCTTGATAATCATTTATTTTCGAATAATGACGTCAATGAATTTTTTTAAACTAACCCCCAATTTTTTCGTGATACTGATAGCTCATTTACACGGTCAATGTGATCAATCGAGAGTCAGTTAACTAGATCAGTTAACTGGTGTCGTCCACGTAAATTTGGTGTTCTTTGTCGTTTCTAGTATTTTAAAGGATTATACACACTAAGGTTTCTTTGGAAAATGGCTAAATGGAACAGTGAAACGACATTAAAATTCGTTCAAGAATACAAAACACACGAATGTTTGTGGGATTTCAATCTGCTGCGTACATATAATAAAAATCACGGAACTTGAGTGCTGCGTAATCAATCGCCTAGGCAAAGAACCGACAATTATTTCAATATTATTTCTCCGTTAACGGTGAATGAGGAAAAATGACGGAGTTATGATTCGTAAGTCTGATGATGCAACACCAGACAATGACGCAAAGGTCTTCTCTTATGAATAATACTTTATGCGTGAAACTGTCTATTATAGAAATCAGGAAAGATGACAGTTACATCATCAATTATATGTGTATAGCTGCTCTGCTCTAAGTTGTTTACTTGCATTTAATTCAGTATTTTAAAATGAAATCGTAGCGCCAAAAGTGTTTTCGATGAGAATGAAGAGCTAGTTAAAAATGTAGTTGAAAAGGTTTTAACTTCTGAAGCGTTTACTAAAAAACTGACAGAAATTTTATCCAAAGAAGTGAAACTTGCTGTTTAAAATATCATCCAAGCCTATGACACGAAGGTGGAAGCGCTTGAGTCGAAGATATCCGAAATGACTGATATTATTGATGATGTGGATCAGTATTCCAGGCGAAATATTCCACGAATATACGGTCTCCCGGAGAAAGAAAATGAAGATCTTCCAAAAATCTTAAAAGACTTAGGGACCTCGATATCCGTGGATATTCCTGCTTCAGCTATCGATATCTGCGACCGACTTCCTGGCAAGGAGAATGGTATAAGGACCACTATTGTTAAATTTGTACAACGTTCGCTGAGGAATCAACTTTCCTACAACAAACGTAAGCTGAAAGATACCCGGACGGTCATCAAGGAAGATTTAACGAAATCCAGGTATGTGCTATTAAACGCTGCAATTAAGAAATTTGGCCAGGGACAAGTATGGACGAATGCCGGAAAAATTTTAATCAAAATTGGTTCAGCTATAAAAAAAGTTACTACTTTTAAGAAATTAAATGAAATTTAGTAAGTTTAATTATAAATGAAGCGGTCGGCTCATATGAGTAAATATCTGCTTGGTCTACGAACAAAGTACGAGCGATCAGATAAAGAGTCGTTTTGTTAAGTTTTTATTTTGCATATTTAATTTTATTTATTAATTTCGTACTTGTTTTAGGTACTCGTACCTGCACAGTAGTAAACATTTTCAGAAGTCGCATTATTTATTCTTACTTTTGATTAAAATTTTGGGAAATAAGTTATCTTGATTGCTATCTAAATTGTAAGTTTTAAATTAGAGTAAAATTATTAAATTTTAATGTGTCTGGAATAATGTGTAGTCATCTTGATGTTTTTTGTGAAATTGCATGTTAGATTACTTTTGTCTAAACATAAATAATTTGATTTTCGTATTCAATGAAGGTTGAAAACCTCTCTATACCTAATGCATTTAAACGCTCGCTCTCTTCTGGCTCACTTTGATTTAGTTAGAGAATATTATTTGTTAAGTGCCAGTCCACATGTTTTTGCAGTAAGCGAAACATGGTTATCTGAAAATATACCTGACGATGTTGTGCATATCAACCGTTATAACTTCTACAGATGTGACCGTCTGACTCGTGAGGGGAGGTGTCGGAATTTGGGCGCACTAATTGCGCTCAGATTAAACACAGATAGCCCTAACATAAAATGGGGAACTTAATCCTCTACTGAACTGCGCTCAGATGTCCAGGTACCACAATTTCTTGAAATAATCGGCTTATAGTCGAATCTTTAGGCCTTTACAGTACTTAGCAATAGAATAATTTAGTTTTATTTTGCATTGTTTCAAACGATGTCGAGTATAGAGTACGCGAAATGCAAACTATGTTAAGCGAGCGAGGACAACCGTTGTTAGTTTTCGATAACTACAAGTTTCGAAAATACCGGAAAGTGAAAACAACAAAAGAAACAGTGTGGAGATGCACCAAGAAAAACTGTATGGCAACAATTTATACATTGAATGCAGTTTTTTCAAGAAAAAGTGGCGGACACAACCATGAAGCGGATGGAGCGTTGGTAACAAGACAGAAAATAAATAATGCTGTGAAAAGAAAAGCACAAGAGGACATATCAGTGAAGCCTTCGAAATTAATTCGACAAGAAATGAATGTTCAATCAGACTCCTTGAAATCATTACCTGTGACGGACATGAAGTATATTCGCAACAACATTAATCATGCACGGCTTTAGTTAGTGCCTAAACTACCAAACTCAACTAGAGAAGTGCAAGAATTTTTGAATTCTACGAATGTCAAAACAACTACAAATAAACCGTTCGTGATGTGCAATGATTTCACAGAAAACATCGTTATTTTCTCCTGTGAAAACAACTTGGAGTTTATGTGTCAACAGAATATATTATACAGGGTCGCTTTTATGTATGGAAACGGTCGATTAATTCTTAAAGTAAGATAGCTAGCGAAAAATGTCAAACACAAAAGTTTTAGGGCTTTAAAAAATCTATTACAATAAAGAAGAATTAAGTATACAGGATGACTGAAAAAGTCGTAGAAAAACAAAGTTACTTTTTTTTTAAATGGAACACCCTGTATATTATGCGATATTTCAGTTCTTCTCAAAATTCTAAAAAGAAATTGTATAGCACACCACATATCTAAACTTAACCGTTTTCGAGATATCGAGTTACC
Source organism: Dorcus hopei (assembly GCA_033060865.1). NCBI lineage: Eukaryota > Metazoa > Arthropoda > Insecta > Coleoptera > Lucanidae > Dorcus > Dorcus hopei. Next base: position 38,208,188 of record CM065421.1, on the reverse strand, counting down.
TTAGAAAAATTTTCTAGCTTCGTAACAACGCCCCGCCGTTCTTTTATCTTAAGTGATAATCTTGTCAAAAATTGCATTAAGTGTGTATAATTTTTGCGCAAAATGGCACGTTTAAGTGAAACCGAGCGTATTGAAATATTAATGATGATAGGGTATGGTGATAGAACACGAAGTTTTGCCCAAGTAGTGAATATTTTTAATGAATTGCACCCGGACCGGGAATCTATGTCCAAATCAACCGTTTCAAAAACACTGCCGCGTTTTCATGAAACCGTAGGTGTCAAAAATCGACCAAAAAGAGGAAGACCAGTAAACGTTACAAATGAAGAAAATTCTTTGAATGTCATGTTAGATGTGTTGGAAAATCCAATAAATTCGACACAACAGAGGGCTTTAAATCATAACATGAGTCGATATTCCATTAAAAAAAATACCAAACGGGAAAAATTCCACCCTATAAAATCCAGTTGTTACAAGAATTGAGTGAAGATGATTTTGATCGCAGAATCGAGTTCTGCGAAGTTATTATGGATAAATTGAACCAAAATGTCAACTTTGTTAACCATATCTTGTTTTCTGACGAATGTACATTTTGTTTAAACGGACATGTAAACTGACACAACAGTAGCTATTGGTCAGACCAAAATCCACATTGGATGGAGCAAATCTACACCCAACGACCACAAAAAGTCAATGTTTGGTGCGGCATTTATAGTGGACACGTCTTAGGACCCTACTTTATAAACGGAAATTTGACCTCTGAACGATATTTATTACTTTTGCAAGAGAATGTTGTTCCAGATCTTAGACAATTACTCCCGAACAATCATAATCCCGATTTACCGGCAGAACAAATATGGTTTCAACTAGATGGGGCTCCTCCACATTTTGGGCGTCAGGTGCGGGAATATCTAGACGAAACTTTTCCTGGTAAATGGATTGGACGCAGGGGTGCAATTGAATGGCCTGCTAGGTCTCCCGATATGACACCACTTGACTTTTTTCTTTGGGGTCATGTACATACAAAAATAGGCCACAAAATATCGAAGAGCTACGAGAAAGAATAAGGCATGAAATTTCGAATATTCCTCCCAACAACCTTTTAAATTCACTACAAAATTTTGTTCGACGAATTCATTACTGTCAGGAGGTCAACAGTGGACACTTTGAGCACCTTATAAAATAGAATTCCAAAGAAAATAGTTGAGTATTAAAACATGTGGAGCGTTGTTATCGAGTTAGAAAATTTCTAAGATAACTCGATATCTCGAAAACGGTTAAGTTTAGGTATGTGGTGTGCTATACAATTTCTTTTTAGAATTTTGAGAAGAACTGAAATATCGCATAATATACAGGGTGTTTCATTAAAAAAAAAGTAACTTTGTTTTACTACGACTTCTTGAGTGATCCTGTATACTTAATTCGTCTTTATTGTAATAGATTTTTTAAAGCCCTAAAACTTTTGTATTTAACATTTGTCGCTAGCTATCTTACTTTAAGAATTAATCGACCGTTTCCATACATAACAGCGACCCTGTATATGGATGGAACATTTGAATATTGCACCAAGTTCTTCGGCCAGCTCTTCACAATACACGCATATTCAATGGATTTTTACGTACCAGTTGTATTCTGTTTATTAAAAGACAACAAAAAGAGTAGGTACATATACAGGGTGAGTTATTAAGCGCCCTTTCTTCCATAGCTCATTTATAGAACGATATAGAATTTTTTTCTTTCACAAGGACATTCTACCTATTGAGCACTATATCCTAAAATTATTTTGGTACATACAGAGTGTTACGTAAAGTAATGGCAGCATGTAGAAGGATTTTTTTTAAATGGAATACCCTGTGTATTTTCTTATAGGAAGACATAACACTCGATCCTCTAAACAGTAGCGCATAAAATATTTATATTTAATTAATCAACTAAGAGTAAATTAATATTTTATTGAAAACGGTCTGATTTTCAACTTCTCTTGAAATACTAACTGTAAACGTATTGTTTGTCGTACGGCAATAAAAATCGGTGGTGTTATAAATTAAAGTGTAAGGAATTACCTAGATATAAATTCTTTTAGTCTTACTTGTTTTTTCAAATGTTCAAGCCTGTGTAATTGTCAGAATTTCAAACTACCGTTATTCAATTTTTTTAAATGCAACCCCCCCTATCTCTTTTCACGGATAGATAGTGTTCGTGTTCCGCTTCAATTTTGTTATAGGTGTTCTGTATCTAATCCTTACAGTTCTTTTGCTATAATAAGCTTTTTACATTTTTACTCTGAAATCAATATTAAAAAGTTATTTAATGTACCGTATTTTAATTTCTTTAAGACAACGTCATAAAACAGATGGATAATATCAAGTTTACAATTGATTACAAACTCTTATTACATTATAATAATCGTATTTTTGTTATAATGCAATTCTTTTACTTTGTTTTAATTAAAAATGCTTTAAAATTGATTCGATGTAATTCCTAAGCTTCAGTTGTCTTCATTAACATTTGATTTAATAAAATCTGAATACTTGAACAAAAGAAATTCACCGATTTTCATTTATTTGTTAGATTATTAATTTATTATTTGTATTTTTTTTTCGAAGTACAACAATTTTTACATTAAGGTAATTATTTGCAAACACTGATGTTTTCTTTCGTTGTAAACCACATCGAATCAATTTTAAGACGTTAATTACAACAAGGTGAAAGAACTGTATTACAATAAAAATACGATGATTATAATGTAATAAGAGTTTGTAACCAATTGTAAACTTGATATTATTCATCTGTTTTATGAAATAGAGGACGCTGTCTTAAACAAATTAAAATACGGTACGTTAAATAACTTTTTAATATTGATTTTAGAGTAAAAATGTAAAAAATTTCTTGTAGCAAAAAAACTGTAAGTATTAGATGCAGAAAACCTACAACAGAATTGAAGAGGAACATGAACACTATCTATTCATGAAAAGAGATAGGGGCGGGATGCATTTAAAAAAATTGAATAACGGCAATTTGAAAATCTGACAATTAAACAGGCTTGAACACTTGAAAAAACAAATGAAACTAAATGAGTTTATATCTGGGTTATTCCCTATACTTTACTTTATAACAATACCTACTTTTATTCCCGTACGACAAACGATACGTTTACAGTTAGTATTTTAAGAGAAGTGGAAAATCAGACCGTTTTCAATAAAATATTAATTTACTCTTAATTGGTTAAATAAATGTAAATATTTTATGTGCTGCTGTTTAGAGGATCGAGAGTTATATCTTTCTATAGGAAAATACACAGGGTGTTCTATTAAAAAAAATCCCGCTGCATGCTGCTATTATTTTATGTAACACTCTGTACGTATCAAAATAATTTTAGGTTATAGTGCTCAATAGGTAGAATGTCCTTGTAAAAGAAAAAAAATCTATCTCGTTCTATAAATGAGCTATGGAAGAAAGGGCGCTTAATAACTCACCCTGTAGAAGAGTTTTTGAATTATTAATAGAAAAATGCACGTTGTTGGGTTTTGTCTTAAATCCCATTACCATAGTCATAGATTTTGAAGTTGCCATTCACTCGAGCTTACAAGAAGTTTTTCCAGAAGAACTGGAAATTATTGGCTGCCGCTTTCATCTTAGATTAATTATTTGGAGACGTTTCAATTTTTTTTGTATTCTTTCGTATAGGTGGCGCAAAATACAGCAACTGGGACTAACCCAAGAATACAGAAATGAACAATCTCCGATTGGAACATGGCTGAGACATATATTTGAACTACCGTTTCTTCCAGCATCCGAAGTGGGAAATTATTTCGTTGAAGATTTTGTTCCCGAAAAACCACAAGACGATCGAATGGATCACTTTGCTGATTATTTCGTTGAAAATTATATTGACAGTGACTCCATGTTCCCTCCGACAACATGGGCCGCTAAAACCTCAAGTATTTCAAGAACTACAAATGCGAGTGAATCATTTCATTCTAAGTTTAAAAGTGAAAATGTATCATCTCATCCGAATATTCATTTGTTTTTGAAAGTATTATTAGAAATGCAGACAGATACATATGTTAAAATAAATTCTATTAAGCGAAATGAAAGAAGAAGTGTAAGGAGAGAGGTTTTATTAAGGCAACAATTTATAAAAGAAAAAACTGTGCAGTTAGATAGGGGTGAAATATCACAATACAATTTTGTAAAATGTGTTTCTTATAAATTTGGTAAAGTTATATTTTCGTAACATGTAAATAAAAATTCAATATACTGAAAATGATTTTGTTTTGATGTTGAAATAATTTGACATGACAATCATCCTGAGCGCAATTCAAGTATTATTTCAAGGTGTTAAACAGGTACACAAAATGGTGAGCGCAGTTCGAGTGTTAGATTAAGGAATTATTGGTGCGCGGTTCAGTTGCACCGCGGAATTTACATTAAAAGGAATTTTCGCTGCTCTATTGAGATATCTGATTCTGGGATTCTGGCTCAAAACCAAAATTAACAATCAAACTTTCGACAGAATTCCGAAACGAACTAGTCGTAAATCACAAATGTAAAAGTGATTATCACAAATGTAAAAAAGCTAAAAAGCTGAATGTAACACCACAAAACATGTGGTGTTACATTCAGCTTTTTAGCTTTTTTTACATCTGTGATTTACGACTAGTTCGTTTCGGAATTCTGTAAGTATTAAGCCTTCAGCTTTGATTTTGTCATTTTTATTTTAGTTTTCAAAATTTTTTGTCCCCTTTGGAAATTTAACTTTTCAAGTAACTTAGGTTGGCATTATGCTTTACTTTATGTTGTCACTCTGTCATTTGACTTTAATTTAGAAATGGCTACGCTTGCGGATTCGACTTAAATGAGTTTGTAATTAATTTTTCTACTCTTTAACAATAATTTCATAAGTATTTTTTAAAACTTTGTAGTTCTGATAATGGAATTTGTTCCGAAACATGTCAACTAGTCAACATTAGTCAACTTTGTTACTGTGATGATTGATCAATAAACAGATTTGGAAATTTAACCTACAATTTATAGTGACTCGAGGCTCCTTTTCGACAAATTAAAAAAAAAAAAACTCAAATTACTGCCTTGTGACTCCCTGGTACTGTCACGCTTTAATTATTGCGATTGTGTGTACAGTCCTTGCATTGATACCATTGACAGAGCTCGTATCAAGAAGGTTCAGAATTCCTGCCTTCGGTTTGTGTGCGGCATAAAAAAATTCCAGCATATTTCGCATTTGCTCCCCGTGGCCGGTTGGCTAAACATGGTTAAAAGGAGATACGTTCACAGTGTATGCCTTTTTCACAACATCTTATTATAGCGCGTGATCAATATCTTTTCTAATCAAGTGACTATGGAAATAAAATCGTGTGTCCTTGATTAGTTCGTTATAATGCCATTTGAATTATTTATATTGCATTCCTATATAAAATCTAACTGCTGTTTTATGTATTATATATTTTTTAAATTTGGACATCAAATCCCAAAGTTCACATTTCCCAAGAAAAGAAGCACGCGCCAAGAGCAACGAAAAACTGGTTCATGGAAGGTCCATAATATGTCCGCCGTTCTTCTGTGAACACAAGTGAATTCTGCATTTTAAATCGTTAATCACATTCGCTAGGATTACTGGATTGTTATTTGACTGTTCGCAATGTAACAATAAGCTCTTATGAAAAAGATTTCTGTTAATGCATTAACTTACTGACAGTTATAAGTAATTGAAATGGGAATGACATTTGAAAAAAATGAATTAATCAAAGACATACGATTTTCTTTCCATAGGTCACTTGATTAGAAAAGATATTGATCACGCGTTATAAGACCCCTGTTTATCTTTACAACCGCATCTCTTACCGTACTGATGTGCACAACATCAATATTCGTCATAAAAATGTCATCACCATTCCTCGTTATTTTACTACGTTTTTTAGACGATCTTTCTCCTACAATATACCTATACTATGGAATGCTTTATCCCCAGAACTCAAATGTCTCCCAATTAAAAGCCTCAAACGTAAGCTAGTGGCCATGAAGAAGAGTGAACGTATTTGATTTTGATATTTCATTTTTGATATTTTTGCTATTCGCTTCCGTTTTGCCTCTTTTATATACTTAAATTTGTCTTTCGCTACCTTCAATTTTCTGTCTCACTTTTCAATGTGATTCTTCTTATTTACATATTTTCTTATTTATTTTTTATTTCTATTGACTTTAGTTTATACTTCATTTCTTTATTTCTACCTTTTACTTACCATCATAATCTTCTCGCTCTATTATACAGCCTGTTTCAGTGAAAATGCACCAAACTCAGTAATAAAAGTTTTCCCTAATTTTTTTTTTCATGAATAAGTTTTGAGAAAATCGAAGGGAAAGGAGAATCGTATATTTCATGCCAGCGGAAGGAAACAGACGCATGTTGTGCATGTTGTTAAAAACAATCATTACACTACAATATGTCAGATACTGAACGGAAAAGTAGACGGCTGGTCAACTCGAGCAATTTGTCTCAGACGTATTACAACTTGTTGAAACAACGTTTACATTTGTTAAATCGCACAGCAGGGCGATAAAGTGTCTAGCTCTAGCGACATAAATATCAGACAGAAATTCTTTGTGTTTTCAAAAAGTGTTTACATATAGCCGTACAGATGTGTCGATACATATTTTCAGAATGAAGACATATATGTCCGACAGAAAGTCTTCGCTGTTTACATTACTCTCCGTCATAAATATTATCCAATAAATATCAGATCTAACCGTACCTTTAACGCAACGAAAAACGCATTTCGCTATTTCAGTAATTGTCGGTGAAACACAGATGGATATGCCGAAGACGCGCGCGCGAGGCCTTGGCCTAGTTCTTTCAAACGTAAATAAAAAAAATTATTGCAGTTTATTGCTTTTTATTGAAAGCGGACTTGCCTCAACAAGTCATAAACTAAGCAGAGGTTTCAAAACAAAGAAACTGCACGCGATTGTGGTAGGTCAGTTTTTCATTTTTGAGCAATACCTTCATAGGTTTAGAAACACGCTGTATAGGCAAGTTTTTGTTAATTTTTCTGCCTATATGTGGGGAAAAATTCAATTTAATTAAAGTCTTCCTTGGTCTGTGGTAGTGTCAACTTCATCTTCAAGAATGGTAATTGTTTAATTTTATAATATTATTTTGAATTCTTTTAAAACATTACACTTTGTATCACACATTTTTGTATAACTTGTCGAACTCGGATTGAATCTGTTTTCCTGACCGCTTCGATAAACAATTTATTAATGACATATACACAATCAGAATAATTATAATTATTATAATTGTTGTGTCATTTGTAAAGTTTCACAACATACTCTTTTCAACACACATTTTTGCATAACTTGTCGAACTCGGATTGGATCTGTTTTCCTGACCGGTTCGATAAACAATTTGTTAATGACAGTGACGACCAGAATAGCTATAGTGGAGCTCTACTAATAAAATGTTTAAGCCAGGAATAAAGTTAATCCTAAGTTAGAATGTGACACTTGATATGACCTACAGCATTTTGTGTGTCACATTCTAACTTAGGATTAACTTTATTCCTGGCTTAAACATTTTATTAGTAGAGCTCATAGTGTCATTTTCAAAGTTTAAACTTTCACATAACCACGACACATTCATTTACAACTTGTTGAATACAGATAGAATCTGCTTTTCTGCGTGATTCAACAAGGAATTTGTTAATGACATTTACAATGAGAATAACTATTATTGTAAAGTTATTACAACTTAAATTTTAGCAAACATTTCGTTTTACATGTCTGTAGATTCTTTAATAAATCATTTTTACTTACATAATAGTTTTAAAATTTTGAAGGGACACGGATCAAGGTATTTGCTTTAGCGGTCTCGCAAGAACGATTGCACGTTTGTTTACGGTGAATTGGAATTTGAGATTTATTTATTCCAGTTTATTGTCGCAACATATTCCGGAAATTATAAATTTATGTTGTCTGATGAAACTTGTAGGTTATATTGAAATACACACTTCGGTGTAAATGTCGGTATTAGTGTGTAAAATAAACTTGTTAAAATGGAACGAGCAAGTCAATTATGTAGTCAAAAAATTAAGAAACCTCCTAGAACTTTTTAAATTTTATAGCTCTATTTTTGATTTAAAACAAATGAGGATTCTGTATTTTTCTCTTGTCCAATCACACTTGAGTTATGGTATCATAGCATGGGAAGGCGTTTTAAAGCAACATCTAAAAAAGTTAGAGGTTATACAAAAGTGGATAGTTATTATAAATTAAAAATTATATATAAAAAAGACTACACCTACCCCACTGATCTGCTTTTTAATGAGTCTGCTCTCTTAGACATCAGGCAACTATTTTTCATGGAGATCGCTTTGTATAATTTCAAACATAAAGATCAACTCACTAAATTTACTCATTTATATCATACACGACACAAATCTAATACTGCTTTAATTCCAAAGACGTCGAAAACAATCGGACAACGTTGCTTCACATACCTGTCAGTTATAGTGTACATCGAAACTAGCGCAAAATTAGAAAAAACTATATATGGAATAGGACTTTTTAAAAAGAAATTGAAGAACTGGTTGACCTCTTTATCCAGATTGAAAATGCACGAGTTAATTGATAGAAAAATCCTATACCTCGGCCAATAGTTTCTGTCTTCATAGTCCGATCTGTTTTTGACGATTCTGTCTCTGGTGCTGAATGATACAAACAAACATTAACCCTAGGATGCATAAATGGGGCCTCCCAGGCCCATGAAGGTGCTTAATTTCCTATAATTTGTTTAAAATATTTTCAATCGAATTGAGCGTTTAGATATGCTCTAAACTCGTTTTTGTCTACTTCTCTTCTAATCCAAAACCTTTCGATTTTTTTCAGAATTTGAAAAAAAAATGTTTTTCATCACTACTCCACAATTTCACGTATACCGCCGTCCAGACCCGTCTAATAGAATCTTGTATAAGATAAATCTGATCATGTCCTTAGCTGACTAAATTTTTATAACTTGTTAGAGACATGTAATCTACGTGTTTGTATCAGTCAAAAATTGATAAGTGTTACATGTAAAAATAATGTTTGTAATGAGTACAGTATTAGAATGTGCACTACTTCTTACGCTAAAATATAACTTTTCTGCAATTATATTTACGTAGACATTTAGAAACTTAATCTAATTAACATATACCTGCATATTTTACTCCAACAAATGTTTTTCCATTGCAACCTAATATTTTATATAGGCAGGGCCTCCGAGGCCCGGATCATGTAAATGACGGTATTGTACTGCTTATGCATCCTAGGGTTAAAATAATTATGTTAAACTCTAAATTTCATTAAAAAACGAATTAATAAAATACCTACTTATTGTCTAATACTTATTGAAAAAAAATAATGTCAATTTCTACCTCATATAAGACTTTTTCAAATTTATTATTGTTATTATCTTTCTTGTTGTTATTGTTATTATTATTATTAATATTATTATTATTATCATTAATTACTTGGTCCTCCCACTTTATTTTCGGTTTTCCCTTTGTTCTCGTTTCCTGTGGCGTCCGTTTCATTATTTTTTTTATGATTGATTCTTGTTTTCTGTTTACATGACCATACCATCGCATTCTTCTTGCTTTAATTTCTTTTATTATGTTTTCTCCATCTAGTATATCGTTTATTTCCAGATTTGTTAGTCTTCTATATTGTTCTTCGCTTACCCTTTTTGGCCCATAGATTCTTCTCACTATCTTCCTTTCAAATATCTTCAATTTTTCAACGTCGTTATTTGTAATACACATAGTTTCTGCTGCATATAATGCTGCCGGTCTTATTGCTACTTTGTATACTCTCATTTTTGTCTTCCTACTTATTTGATTACTTCTCATAATTTCCTTATATCTATAATATGCGTTATGTCCTGCTTTTATTCTTTGTGCTATTTCGATACTTCTTTCGTTTTTATTACTTATAATCGTGCCTAGGTATTTGTAATTTTGGACTTTTTCGAATGTGTATCTACCAATTTCTATTTCTGATTTATTCTCTGACTTTTGTTTCCTACTTATTTTCATGTATTTTGTTTTCTTTTGGTTTATCTCTAATCCTCTTTTTCGTGCTTCGACGTCTATTTTGTGTATTACTTCTTTTAACTTTTCCGCATGTCTTACTATGACTGCAATATCATCCGCGTATGCAATTACTTGTATAGATTTTTGTATTATTTGTATTATGGATCCTGTTATTTTACAGCTTCTTATTACTCCTTCTAATGCTACGCTGAATAGTGCTGCGGAAAGCCCGTCTCCTTGTCTTACTCCTTTTGCACAATATAAAGATTACACAGTAAAATGAAAATATTCAGTTCGCGCATAACATCCCGGGCAAGGTCTGAGTCACAATCTCGGGATGCAGAGCTCATTCATTCACGGCTCTGGCACAGAATAACAGAAAGGACAAAAGCCGTCGGCACCTTTGATCTTCTTGTACCCAGTTTTGATGACCTTGCGCCATTTTGTAAAGCTGTTCAGCGGTAAATTTTGAATGTTCAATCAATACACAAATAATGTAACTAATACTTTCCGACTAATCAAAATTTCTAAATTGTAAAAAAATTGTTAACTTTTGCATTATAATAAAAAAAAATCTTTTTTTTTGTTTATCTTTCTTACTTGAGATTCACAGAAGGAAAATGGTAGGGTATATGTAAAACAATATCCGAAAGTACGTTAATGTTACTTTTGGTGATAATTTATCTACACACTAAGTTGTATGAAAAAATAAGAAATAAATGAAAATATTTAGAAAGAAAACGCAGATCTAAGAAACAAATTTTATTTACTACATATAAATAAACAATAACATTACAAAAACAAAACTTACTTGCTGATGTTTGTATATTTTCTTTATCACTTGAGGAACTTTTCTCTCCAATGCGTTGAGAAGCTAAAATCAAAAATTATTGAAATGTAGTTTTACTACAGAATCACTCGTTCAGATTGAAAGAGGAACGTCTTTATACGAATGTTTGTGAAGTCAAACTTACGATTTATTACTTGGCTTGAAAGTTTTAATGTGTTTCAGACGGAAAAAATCAAAGATACAAACTCGTGCACATAATCAGTTTGTTGTCAGGGTTTCAATTTACGTTGTTTATTTTCTAAATGGTCACGTTCAGGCAGAAAAGATGTTTGCAGCGTTACAGCACAGCATAAAGTTGTAGCTTGTAGCGCTCTAAATTACCTGTACTGGCTTTCTGTCATAGGGGTTATAAATTCATTACGCTGTAATGTAACATATACAGACCATGCTTGATTATTGTGGCCGCTTGAAGAAAGCGCTGCAAGCAATGACTCGATCAGGTTTACGCTTTACTAAAGCACTGTAGCACTGCGGTTACCTGAACATAACTCTAAGTAAATATAAAATAAACAACGTGCGTCGAAACCCTGACAACAAACTGATGGCGTTCATGTATTCCTTCGTTTGTTGTGCTTCATTTAATTCCATGTGTTGCTCTTACCTACCATTTCAAGTGAATGTCCTGATTTCGATGCAGTTTCTTCAAATACTGTTGGAATAGCATGTGAGTGAATACGATTTTGCCAAATATTAATAAACATTTATGTTTTTCAAAGTGTTTTCCACATATATAAGTTGTATTTGTAAGTTTTGACAAATCTCGATTTAAAAGATCTTCTCGTTTACAACTATAAATCCATTTCAAGGCTCTGTATGTACAATAATACATTATTATATTAAATTAGTTTAAATATACAGCAGTTAATACTTACCGATCTTTATCTTTTGGAAAGGAAAAAGAAGCTGTAACCTTGGTTCAACACAATAACGTGAAGCCGATGTTCTTTTCTTTTTTGTTTTTATTATGTTTACAAAAGAGACAATTTAATAACAAACAGCAATAATCTTAGAAACCCTTAACCAACGCTCATAACCTCAAATCAAAACATAAACAACAGCTTTAGAACATGGCTGATCCGAGTTTGCGCACGAAAACTAAGACAAGCTATTGTCCCTTCTGTTATTCTGTGGCTCTGGTGACGAATGGATCTTTATAATTATGTTAATACACATTATTTATGCCTTGTTTTTTTTTACCACGTCCACTAAACACTACAATCCATCCCCGGTGTGTGAGCACGTGTGAATTTACAATTTACAACAAAATCGCTCACACGTAAAGCAGAACAAATAGTTCGACACACCCCTTTAATCTACTCGAGGTCAATGAAAATCCAGTAAAGAGATCAAAGTGCCGACAAGCGAGTTGCGCTACTGTATTCTTTATACTGTGCCTTTTGTTTGCTGTACTGGGTTTGTTATGCCTTCCTGTGTAATTACTATTGCTTTTGATTTGTCTAGTGTCACTTCTCTAGTGTCATTTTGATTAATCTTTTTAATCTTTTTATTCTTTTAACATATTGCGGTGATATTTAATTATCATTTAAGCAAATTACTAATAATGTGTAAATAAATAAATGAAACAAAAGAGGGAACATTTTACAAATCAAGTTACGATTCAATTTTTACATCAAATTCAAAAATTAGAATCAAATAGTAAAAAGTAATGCCAAAGTAAAAATAGTATGCAGAATATCGAAGGAGAAATCCAGTTGATTGTGTCTGCCAAAGACAGAAAGTGGTTGGAGGACAGGCTACTTCAATCTTCGTGGTCGGAATTCTGTGCAATGTTAGACGAACACCACACAAAGACAAAAGGGCCCTCCTCTGCAAGATTTTGGCCTGTTAAACAACAGACGTCGAAGAGGAGAAGACGGCTATTGTATTTACAGGACGGTCGACGAGTAAGGTTGAACACTTCAAAAATTCAGGTCATCCAAGTTGATTATGAACAGCTTCTCCGGCAAAATCTAAAAATAGACAGATGTTAGTGCGGGGATAAGTGGAGTGCGTGAGTGAAGAGCCTTTTTAAGTTGTTTTTGTTTAGTATTTAGCGGAGAGAAAGTTAATTTTAGTTTATTTGCAAAATTTATGTACAAAATGTTAGGTTAAGTTTTCAGGATTGTTTGATTTTTAGTTTAAGAAGAAAGATTACTTACATGGATGAGTATTGGATAAAATACGGGAATGATTAGTTTAATTTAATTCACTTACCAGTTTGATTTGTTTGAGATTGTAAAGATTTTTTTCCACTACTAGTACTATAGCCTGTCATTTTGACATGTGTTAGGTTGCTGTGAAAAACAATTTCTTGACCTGAGGTAAATAAGTTTTTTATTATTTACCACGGTAAATAATGAACATCAATTGTTACGTACGTTTTCAGGTACAAATCTTTTGATTTTTCAGGCAATAGATTGTTTGCCACTTGTCCGGCAATTTCCCGCATTTCAGGCGGCGTACAATTTAAATCGCCGTATATCGTTTACCGTACTTACTTTATTTAATTGACGATTTGGCAAAAAGATCGACGTAATGTTTGTGACAAATTAAAAAATTTAAATCATCTGTCATATCGGTAATACAGAAAACTGTAAATCTTTCGTAATTTGAAATAAATATTTGTTCAAATTAAAACTATCATTTGCACTAGTAGTGGAAAAAATAGTATATACCTCGGTCCTTTACATCCCTCGGCCCTAAGGGCCTCGGGATGTAATCATCCCCTCGGGTTATAACACTAGACTTCTCTACCTAGGTGTATAATATACTATTGTTTAAATTTAATTCCATCGAAAAAGGTAAATATTCACCAACGTAAGAATACGAAATACTCTAACCAGGGAGGGTAACTTAAAATAAGTTACAACTAAAATTTTAAAGAGATAGCGCATGCGCATTTGAAAGAAAAACAGGTGTGCATGCAAGTCGAATAAAAAATTGGGTGCGGTGCTCGCGCGGAAAAGCAATAAAATTCTCGATTAGACACAGCGGAGGCAAGTCGCTTCTCGCAGATTTAAAATTTTAGTTAAAACATTTAAGTTAATTTATTTAGTTTGAAAAAAGAAAATATTTGTTGAAATGTTCCTTGTTTATTTAAAAAAAAGAAAAGTTTCAGTTTATTAAAATTATTTTAAAAATTAAAAATTTATTATTTAATTTATTTAAACAATTTAAAAATTTAAACAAAACGAATAAACAGAAAAAATAGTTTGCATTGACTAGAATGTGAGTTCGTCATATGCCAAATTATTTAAACAAACAAAAAACTCAAGAGGATTGTAAAACAATTTACTTTTAAAATATAGGAAAACAGAAGCGTGCAAACAGGGCTGATTTTCCATTAAATGAGTGCATTGGCTTGTTTCAACCAAAGTAGAAATTACTTTCTAGTTGTGTAAGCGCAGGAAAGTAATTTGAAGATTGGAACAAGACAAAGGCAATCACATAAAAACAAGCAAACTTTAAAGACTTGAATTTAAAAAAAAAACAAAAATACATTATTCAACGTTGTCCAAGACAGGAACCCAAGCCCTGACTAAGAGACGAGCCTGAGAAGTATATAAGAAAGAACAGGTAGAGTAGATTTGACAAAGAAAAAGAAAAGTTTTGGTTCACACAAGACAAAACCAAACTTAAATCGAAATTAAAAACAAATACGAATCCTCAATTCCCCGAATTCTCCATAACACAACAATATTTTTTGGTTTACCAACGTGAGGCCACATAAAAAAAAAAACAGATTATCCTCAATTCTCCTGAATAACACAGCAATATTTTTGGCTACCAACGTGGGGCCAAACAAATCACTGATTTACTTTAAACAATATCGACAGAACATAGCAATATGTATGTTATATGTGTATTTTCTGACGTGTCTTCGATAAGTTTGTAACTTAATCCCAGACCAATAAACTATTATTATTATTATTATAACTTTGGATGTAACCGCCTTTTAACTTTTAACGGATGATTAAATTTAAGTAACGTTTGTGAAATCCGCCATGAATGAATCAAAGCTTTCATTGATTAATAATTACTTTGCTTAGATATGCAATACATACATATTAATGACAACGTCAAATAAATTATGGCAAGAACATGTTGCAAAGAATTTTCCTTTCTTCCTTTTTAATGGGCGAAGTATCGCATCGGTTTGCTTTGCGCCTCTGGATGTCAACTGGTGGAGTTACATTTTGCCGAATCCGAAGGAATCCCACCCACCCACGGTAGAATTTTTTAACGTAATGAAATGACAACGGGTGAACGGGCCTACGGTTTTACTTCCTATCCGAGAAGAAGGCAGGTTTTTGATTTTTCATTCGCAATTGAAAAACCGACACAGGTTTGCAAGTTTGTAAAGAGTTGCCAACTTACTTTATTAGCAAGTAAGTTTTTTTGTTATCATCTTCTACGTTTATTTATTTTTGAAATTTTTGTAATTAATCTTAATCAAAATGCTTGTAGTTAGACAATAATGCTGACAATAATACCTGAATTGTTACTTTAAATGTTTTTAATATTAAATAATTACGAATTCTGGGCTCGTTAATTTATTCTTGGATGGCTGTGGATCGTATATTTCAAAATTTTAAACAAGAAAAATGAACCCATTATCGCCATATCCTTGATTATGATTTGCACTAATTTACCAGACGGCGCAAAGATACTAGCCTTAGCCAGGAACCCTAACATTCCTATCTTTCTTGTTAATCTTTGGTCGTACCCCAACCCACTCGTGTTATAATAAGCCTTCTTATGAAACTTGTAAAATAATATACTATTTTGCCACATATGGGGTGAGTCATTGCCGTCTAGAAGTCCAGGCCATCAGGTTGAAACGTGACGTCACCGTAAGAGGCCACCGTGACAAAACCCTACTTTAGGCGCATGTTTTTATTTGTGAAAATGTTTTATTTCTCCGAATTACACATAGTAAGTGACTTTGTATATATACTTTTAATAAATTTAATCTTTTTAGATTAAAAACTAATAGGCCAATGTTTTATCTATCACATGAATTTCCACGTTTCACTGAAGGAACTTCGGAGAGGTATGCAGGCAGATTGTGGAAAATGGAAGGGTAGGCATCAGTTTTAAGGGTTAGTCGATGTCTTGGTAAGGTTAATTTGGGCCCTATAACATGCGTATTTCATCATCGAGTAAAAATAAAAGTGTAAACAGTAATAACCATCATCCTTTGTTACTTCATGACTTCTGACTACACACTCTTCCCGAAAGTGCTTAAGTACTCGAGTATTCTTTGAAATAACAAAGACAGTACGAGGTATTTTCCTTAACCGTAAGGATTGGATTGGTTCTTCTTTCGGAAAGGAAAAAGTAGGAATATAGGAGCCACTTTTTGTGTTGGACATGCAGTTTGGCACACAGCACTTGTTAGGCATTTTCTAGAAACAGGAACATAATGGGATTAATATAGTAGGTGTGGAGAATGATATATTATATTACTTGTGTATTTATTTCAATTGAAATTAAAAAAAAAAACACAACACAACACAACGATTTAAAAAAATGTTCTAACCTATAAAATTATAAATAAACTAACACTACAACTAATTCAAACACAAACACGTAGTTTTTTAACCAAACACAACACGAAAACATCCAAAAAAAAACATAAAAATTACAACAATTAACATAAAAACACTCGAAAAAACAAAAAAAAACACACGGAAAGAGTAGATATTAAAGCAACGAGAGACTCTTACGGTGACGTCACCAGAAACAAAAGTCTGACGGCCTTTACTTCAAGACGGCAATGGGTGAGTTCGCGTTTACGCTCGGATCGATCGGAGTGTTTCTTTTTCTCACTCTTACATGCAGTGAAACGCAGTTGCTCTCCCTCACACTTTTGATCAGAGCACTCGGCGAGCGTAAACGTGAACTCACCCATGAGTAGCTCCTGACTACGTCATAGATGACGTCATATCAGTAACCGCAGTAAGCGATTTCCTAACCTGGTCACAGAAGTGTATAACTGTTTTGTCTTTGTTGCACAATTTTAAATTGTCTGTCTGGCGCAAATTCCGACTTGTAAGGTTAGGTGTTAGGTGTTCTTACATTAATCGTACCTAATTAAAATGTTTTGCTGTCATTCACGCCAATCGTGATGCCAATCATACAAGCTTATTTCAATTTGTGCACATTTATACATAAAACTTCCCTCTTAATTTTGTGAAATATGAATTTCACAGAATGAAGAGATAAATGTTAGGTGTAAATGTGCATGAAATGAATTCAGTTTGAACGATTATACTGATTAGTAAACACTAGCATGAACGAAGGCAGCTTTAGTTCCGGGTTCAGGTTACTTCTGAAATTTCACGAAGTAACAACCAACGGTGTAAATTTTTTTAAATAATGTATTTTTATCAATAGATCCACAATAAGTCAAGAAATTCTTAGATGAACTGGAACATCAATACAATGGACCATCAACGTTTGTGTGGACGGGCAGAACAACTACAGGCACAGATTACGTCACTGAAAACAAAAATATTGAAAATATTGATAAAATTGAATCCATAGCAACTGGACAATCATTTTCATCGCTTGTGTCGACGGCTGCAAGACTTAGGCTGGGTTTCTCAGTCCTAGTTTAACTTTAAACTCCTGTTTATTTCCATAGGAACAATTGTCTTTATAATTGCTACCATGGGAATAAACAGGAGTTTAAAGTTAAACTAGGACTGAGAAACCCAGCTTTACAGGCACAGATTAGGACACTTAAAACAATAATTGCTGACGAACTTGACGAAATTGAATCCACAGCAGCTGGACCATCATTTTCATCATTTATGTGGACGGCTAGAAGACCTACTAGTACCGATCACAAAGCCACTGAACACTTTTTAATGTTAAGAAGAAACTACAGTAAACAATTTCTTGATAAAAGAACTGTGAAGAGTCAAATATGACAAAAAATATCACAGGATATGTGTGATAAAGGTTATGATCTAGGACCTAGGGCCCAATTCTTGAAATCACTCGACAAATGTCGTATGCGACATGACGTAGAAATGACGTAGACTCTCATACAAAACTCTACAAATCGTTCGGGAATTGCATCATTTTGACGTCATGTTGCATACGACATGATGTCGAGTGATTTCAAGAATTGGGCCCCAGGAGGTGCAGAGAAATGCCATCAAAACTGGTCATATTTACAGAAACAATATTTGGCTTTCCTAAAATACACAAAAACAACAGGAACTGGCAAAAAGAGGGCGCCTCCATATTTTGAGCAAGAAGATTGTATATTAGGTAGTATGAAAAAGTTTTCTCCCTTAACTTCCTGTAATTACATCTTCATTCTTTACAGGTAATAAAGACAAATGCAATCCACAACAATTGCAGGATTCATTGTCTGAAGAAAAAGAATTTTCTAACAACGGTGAACCGAATTGAAGTGGATTCACAAAATGCGTTGTAGAAATGCCGGAATTGCTTTCTTCACAGGGAAAGACGAGATGACTTGATACGATAAATCAAGATATTACTTCGAACTGACCGTGAACTGTTAGTTGAAAGTCGCACTAATAGCTTGTGCTAAAGCCGGTGCTATAAGCCTGTACAAAAGAAAGGACGACATTAGCGACCATATTGGCTTCCGCCATAACTTTATATATTTTACCTGAGATTTAACGCTCCCAGGCTTGGAATTGGGATTAAAATTACTCCAAATCGTTCGGTGGTGTTGGCAGGAATGCCGGCAGCGCCGTTAAAGAATTCTCCTTACACAAAAAGCAAGAATTTCGAGATCACACTAAAACACGTCTTAGCCTTGCAACAGCCGAATAACAAGTGAAATAGGAACGTGAAGCCAAGATGGGGTTGGTAAATAACGCGCGAAAATTGCAGGCAGTAACCAATGATGTACCATAAAATAGTCACGTGGTGCCCCATAACCAATGAATGTTGGGCGTTCACCTAATGCGAGTTTTCCTCTCTGACGAGGTAAGCGAGGAAGAACAGTGTTGCCAACTGTACCGAAACGCGGCTGAGATGATGCTGTTTTGCCACGATTTCTAATAAAATCGAATTTGAAATAAAAATTCTATTTTAGGTAAGTTCAGTGGAAAAACATTACTTAGGTTATTATTCTTGTAATATCTAGTAAAAATATTCGAGTTATGTCCTCAATATCACCCTGGAACCTGTGTCAGATATCAGGGTGTCTTCGATATCAACTGAAGAAGTACCTCTCCAGATGGTCCAATGGCGCCGCGCAGGCGTCCTAGACTTTTTAGACCATGGCAAAACCCCTTTGAATGCTATGAAGAAGAAAAATTTTAAAACAGGTTTAGATTAGCCAACGAATCTGTGGAATATACGTGTTAAGTCTAATTAATTATATTTTATAGTAATTTCTTCCCATGTCTCTGTTTTTACTTTTATACTGCAAATAAGTATCAGTTTGTTTATTTTCAAATAACAAGTAACGTCTCTTTTTCATGTTCCGTGTAATTTTTTCCTCGTTCCCTTTTCTTTTCTTTTTTCATTTTTAAATATAAACTTTCGCGCTAATTCAGTGTTAAACGTCAAAGTAATGACTAATACGGTAAGGCCATCTACACTCTACTCATAAAAGGTACAACTCTGTCGGTAATTTTAATTTAATTGTTGGTTTACTACTTACTTGGTAGATTACTTTTATAATACGCAATATTATTTATTCATCAATTTACTTAGCAAGTAAATTTACTTGACAACTAACTATTTGGTAATTTATTTGATGTTTATAATACCCGACCTTAAAGAAGGTGCATAAACCAATTTTTATTTTGATTGATATTTATATTTTATTTCAGAAGTCTATTAGAGATTTTAAGAACACTATTTTTCAGTTTTGTTACATTTTAGTTAGAACTTGTTGTTTAGTTGTTGTTAATTGAGGCTAGTATAAAGTTTAAATAATGAGAACATCATGATAAAGGATAAAAAGTATTAATTTGATTGATATTTAAATTTTATTTCAGAAGTCTATTATCTTTGAGTTTTTAAGAACACTATTGTTTCAGTTTTGTTACATTTTAGTTAGAATTTGTTGTTCAATAAAGTATAAAATCAAATTTAACAAATTATCTTGTAAATAACTCCATCGCAATCCGATCCCTTTTTTTATTCAAAGCCTTCTGGATCATAAGCAAGCTGTATATTTTCAATGCTGTCTTCATAAACTTCAATCCAATCATCCATATTTCGCAGACAAAAGTTATGGAGCACACAGGCAGCTGTTACAGTCTCTACAGCTTTCGAAATGCTGTAGCAATTTATAAACTGTAACCGTCTCCACCTATCCTTCAGTAATCCAATTGCTCAATTTTAATTCTGTCACTGGTCAAATAGTAATTATGATTTCGTTCTATTCTAGTAAGAGCATGATTTTGTCTTATAAGCCATACTCTCAAAGGAAACGCACTGTCTCCTATAAGATGGTATAGCTCCGCATTTAAAAAATATTTTTTTGGTCCTCCGGCCAGAAACATTGATGTTGCATTCGTCAAAATCGTCCGAAAACAGCCCTATTGACGTACTAGGCCATCAAAAAATTACCAAAATAATGTTGGCAATATTGGTAATCCGTTTACAACTGCGGTTGACATATGACAAGGCGTTTGATGTCGTAGCAAATATTAGGTGTATTGAATAATACATTGTATTGCCAACCTGAATACATGTAACTTCCCTAGCGCAAACTATTTAGTTTTTTATTTTTGAACTTTTGAAACAATTTACTATAGGTCGGACCAAAAAATAGTGTGTATCACACGGCCCGAAACTGCTCTCACTTACGAAGTCTCGGCTGCGCCTCGCCTTCGCAAAGTGTGCTCGCACTTACAAAATGACAGTTTCTGGCCTAGTGATACAAATTACTATTTTCTACTTTGCGTTCACAATGAGCTCATTGTGATACCAAAAACATTTTCGCAACGTGGCTCATTGTGAAACTATTTTTGGTGAAATTTTAATTGATTTGATTAATACTTGTAACAGTTTTTCAAACGTACTAAAATTTACTCTATACAACTGATAAAATTGAATTTTACTATATCTCTGTAACCACTCATTATGCTCATTACGTATTCGGTAATATGTTTCTCTGACTTGCACGAGCAAATAAATATTACGGTTTACCCAATTATTGTTGACACACTTGTGGAGATACGTGATCATTTGATCATTATTTTTGTTCTCCGAAAACCAATACCACAAAACAAATATTTTATTTTGATCCATACTTCTTACTTCTTATGCTTCTTAAATAAACAGTTCTTCAACTTTTGAAGGTTATATTTATTATCGGTCAGAGGTGAGATGGAGGGAGTACTTTGATTCAACCGGTAACTCACGAGAAATTCATTACTGTAAACTGTGTACAAAATGCCACTATCTTTACCATAAAAAGGTTTTTTTTTCTTTCTATTCTCAATAAGAATTAGAAGCAATTCTTACTGGCAGTGACAGTGAATTTTTTCTGGAAATTTTATAAGAGGAAAACGAGCCCCCTCAAGATGTGGTAAACTGGGAAAGTATCGTAGGTGGTACTTTGAAGACAACCCAGATGATATTGTTGATCGGAAATTAGAAAATGAACATTAGATGATACAGCTGTACGCAATAAAACAAGAAATGAACAAACTCAGGTAATCGATTGGGTTCGTCATGATTTTTCACCTATGCTGTATGAGTTCGATTCGTTTTCTCTTGGATGTACAGTCGGCGAACTCAATGAAACTAGTACCCTACCCCTTTAGCGTTCTTTCGAAACTTGAAGATATTTTGAATGTAATTGTGCAACAAATGAATAATTTTTATGAATTTGTAACTGCAAGAATAAAAAAAATTAGAAATCCATAAGATCATTTGTTATCGACTCCAGCATTTGGTGAAATTCTGGCGAGAGATCGGTTTCGGGTGTTGTTGCGGTTTTTACATTTCGCGGATAATAACAATCGATGATGACATCTTAGACAAGCTTTGCAAGATAAGAGATCATACTCCATGCGTGAAGTTTTCAAAAGGTCACTTCGACGTAACAAGGAATTATGCATAGATGAAAGCCTGATGCTTTTCAAAGGTCGTATTTCCTTCAAACAATATATGTATACCATCAAAACGTCAGTGGTTCTATATAAAACTCTTTGTTTTATGCGACTCCAACAGTGGACATATACTAGATTTTATTGTATACACGGGAGCTAAAACTGAAGTAAAGAAATCTGCTAATAATTTGGGAAAGTCTGGAGATGTGGTAACTACAATGCGTTAATATATTTTTTAGATTAGAGGAGTCTATGAAAAGTAAAACCTAAGTCGTAGCTTAAATGAAATTAACTTATGTCAAAATTGAAATGTCAAGATACATTTGACGATAGTAGAAAAAATCTTCCAGTTGAATACATAAGGCTTTGTTAAAACTCTTTAACATGATAACGACTAATTTCAAATGCCGTTGGATTGCTTGCTGACCCATGACTATAGTGTTCAAGAGCGTTTAAACAACTAACAGATTTGACAGGGGCAGGAAGCAAATGTCAGAATAAAAGTTTCTAATCAAGCTAAGACTCTGTTTTTGTTTTTCATAGCCTCCCCTTATCTAAAAAATATATTAACGCATAGTACTTTAATAGAACTATATTTGAATACCGGTCATGTGCTCTATGCTGATAACTGGTATAGTAGGCCAGATCTGTTTTTATGGTTGCATGATCGTATGCCAGGTTGTTGTGGAAGTGTACGAAAAAATCGAAAAAACATGCCGCAAATGGCAGAGAAATGGTAAAAAAGCGAGTTTACGTTTAGAAGTTTTGACAAATTATAAGCTGTTAAATGGTGTGATAAAAGAGAGGTGTATATGTTATCAACTGCACATGATTCTTACCGGCAAAATAGATCGTATAAGTAATAGACAGCTACTGAAACCGCAGTATATTATAAGTTACTACTAGGGGCCGAATTTTTAGGCATATTGCCTATTAAAAATACAGCGGGCATTTTATTGAGATTAGTATAGGGGAAGGTTGCCAGGATTAAACCAGTTACTCAATTGAACCACACCATTTTTCTGATACACTGATACCTATTTTACTAATGGCAAGTCTATTAGTGTCGCAGTTACATATGGCTGACGTAATGTTTGTTTCTTTGGTTATTAAGTAAATGTTTTACACTTGGCCAGATGTGGTTCTTGTGATACTGACCTGACAACCAATTATGGATATTATCACCCTTTTGGTGAAGTTCATCAACAAGATGTTTGGTTCAAGAATAACCTCCAAGGGACTCCCACAAGGATCTGCACTTAGTCCTCTTTTGCTCAATATATACATGCAGACATTGGAAAATGTGACCCCTAACCACTCTTTTACAATACGCAGACGATATCGTCATATACAGTTCGAGGAGTACTCTGGGTAACGTTATTCAGCAACTGAATTCAACCTTGGACGCTTTGGATGAGTGGATTGAATCCAGTATGATGGAATTGTCTGCCTCTAAAACGCAAATAACAGTTTTCACCAGAAAACGGATTCCGCATAACCATCTGCATATATCCTTGAATAAACAAGAAATTCCTTTTACCTTTGATGTAAAGTTCCTGGGAATGATCCTGAACAGGAGACTCACTTTTAGATTAGAGGTGAACAATGTAATTAGAAAGTGCTGTTCCAATGTTCGAATTATACAATCCTTAAGAACATGGTGGGGTGTTCATCCCAGTACCCTACTTACCCTATATAAAGCCTTGATAAGGTCACACATTGACTATTCCAGCGTATTGATACTTCCCCTCCATAAAACAACTGCAGAGAAACTTAACAGAATACAATATAAAGCCCTAAGAATCTGTCTAGGTGCCATGCTATCAACTTCTACCCAGGCTCTACTGATTAAAGCTGCAGATCCTCCTATTGAACTTCGTAGCAAATGGTTAGCGGTTAGTAATATGAAAGTGTCCGAAAACCCTTTATTACACAAACTCAGCAACCTTAGTACATACAAAGGCGAGAAATTCCACATTATGGAGGAAATTTCCTGCGCCTCTGATGATCCAAGTACACAATGAGTTATCGGAATTGAAAACCAAAATACACTCTATACCCAAACTGGCGTGCTACTATTTTGCTTTTGAATGCCAGTACAGAACAATCCCTGTAGATGTAACTTTGGCTTCAAATATAACCTGCATTTACCGAAACTGTTTTTAAAGCTGTAACACGTGCAAAATGGCCGAAACATACAAAGATATTTACGGATGCTTCGGTCAACAATGGCCTGCAAAAAATTGGAATTGCAGTACATATGAGTTTGTTACAGTTTAACTTTCCGACCGTATACGAACACACCCTGTATAATGTACCTTTCAACGCCCCGGTCTATTTTTAAACGTTTCGTTTTGTTTCCCCATTAGGCGTAGGAATGTGCCATTCCGCGCCTAGGCAATTCACCCAAAAATCTCTTTTTAACATATTTTCGCTAAAAGCTATAGATCAGTCGAATAAGTTCATTGTATAAGAATTAACCCTATCCTTACTTAGTGTCGAAATTGAGTTTAGGCAATATTTAAGTGTCCAAATTATATGGTCCTATTTTGCGACACGTATGCTGACGGATGATCGAGTTCCGAGTCTTTCGGAATGCAGTCGCAGTCAAAACTGTTGCGTATGCCTGTCACCCTTGCCCTTTATTCTGATTGGTTTCCGCTGATGTCATAAAAATTGGCCATTGGCACATTCGAATATTTCTCTCTCTTTTGTTCTTCTTTTCTTTTTCACCGGTCGAGGGAAGCGTCATTTTTCAGTAATACTCTGTTCGTCCCGTGAGCTGCATGTTTCCTTCGCGGAAAATTTAGTGTCGTGTTCACTTCATCGAGGTGGTGAGAGTGAATTTGTACGGCTGTGTGCCGAATTTCCTTGGCTCATTTGGGGGCGAAAAAGCCGCGTTTCCTCTGCGGTTTGTGTCAGCCTAGCCTCCCGACTAGGTAAGTTTAGCGTGTTGTTACTCTCTCGACTTGGTCCTTACGTTCGTTTTTCTTTTCCCTCCTTTATAGGCTCCTGTTTCCGGTCTTGATTAGGATCAACCTCCTGTTTCCGGTCTTGGTTAGGATCAACTTCCTGTTTCTGGTCTCGGTTATGACCAATCTTCTGTTTCCGGTCTTGGTTACGATCTAAGTCCTGGTTTTGCCTCGAACTAAGACTTGGATTTGGTTCTGGCTTTTAGCCTACGCTCTGGTGTCTCGTGACAACTTGCGACTACAAATCGACGCATCCATCCGGGGAAAAGCCGATGTCCACGGAAACGCCCCCATAGACGGCCGCATCCATCGCCGTCGACGGACGTAACGACGCTGCTTAAACAGGTCATGTTTTCTTGTTGTTTGTTTAAATTTCGTTTCTCGGTGGATTGAATCTAGCCGCATTTGTGCACGTAGATTGTGTGTACTCGCGAAGTAAACTCCGTTTCGGAGGAATTCTCCGGCTATTGTGCGTTAAGCGCACAACTCGGTTTCTTCGACGTTAGTATAGACGACTATTATTTTTGTCATTTCAATTAGCTCTGTAGTAGTTTCGGATCCGAACAATTAGGTATCACCGTATCATGTTTATTGCTTGGTTGATTATTTTAACCTGTTCGACCTGCGTTGTTTTTTTTTGTGTACGTTTAATAAAATTGTTTCATGCTTTGGACGTACCGTGTTTTCTTAATTTTTCACGCGATTCCTTTCACAAAAAGATTAAGTGGCGCCTGTATTTGGATTGGCCTTCGCGTTTTGGTTTGAACCCCCCCCCCCATCCCACTGCAGCTGGCTGGCAACATTGGAGTAAATTTTCGCTCCAGTGTAAAACTACTACTTATCAACTCAGGTAGGTAGCAAGTTTTAACAATGTTACAACCAAGAAAAAATTACTACCTGAAACCAAAATATGCAGGGCTGAAGCACATGCTTTGCTGGAGGCACTTAATCTTATAGACTCATGTAGGATTAAATCTGCTTTGATTTGTTCTGATTTACAAAGTGCATTAACTTCACTTAAATCCAATGACTTCTCGGCAAAGTCAGACCCTTTGAGATTAAAACTGAAGGATAGTTATTTCAAATTGAGCGATTTTGAAGTAAAAATTACGTTCTTGTGGATCCCCGCACATAGAGACATTCTTGGCAACGAGACGGTAGACCAATGGGCTAGAGAGAGACGTGTCTTATGGACTCTGAGTTTACATATAATACCACTACACCCAATGATTTTCTGTCAAAACTCAAGAGTAGAAAAAGGAGGAATAGCAATATAAATGGACAGAATATTCTAGAAATAAGACAAAACTATACTCCAAAATATGCCCAAAGATACCCAGTGCGACATGGTTTGCTAACACAGGAGTTCCTAGAAAATTGATTACGACTGTAATATGCTTCTTTATTTTTAGAAGTACATCAATAATTACAAGATTGACAATACATATATTCAATTATTATTTCATAGCATACATGCCATCCTCCTTTTTCAATAGTACGTTTAGACGATCAGGTTTGATGATTTGACGACTGCTTCGTCTGACTGGTACGTTTGCTCTCGACTCTTGCGTGGCATCTGACGATTCAGTTTCTTTAGAGTTTGTAGCATGATCAGGAAGTTCTGTAGTGTTTTGTTCTGGGATTATAGATATGTTAGGTGTGCTTGTTTTTATTTGTTCGGGTATCTTTGTCTCTGTTTGTGAAATATTTACATTTGATGAACCTTCATCTTCATTAGGTGATGAGCGATCACGTTTCAGGAACCGCGAATTTCGCCGGTAACGCGTTCCGTCTTCTGTTTGAATTATAACTGATCTCAGTTCCTTAGTTTCTTCAATTACTTTAGCAGGTAACCATTCCTTGTGAGTAGAGTAGCTATGGGGGTTCGAAGCCATTTCTCCATAAGATTTAACACAGGCCTCGAATCTTGCAATTTTTGCGCGGTCAGGGGGGGTGAGGTAGGAAGGGGGAGAGGGGTCGCGCGCAAGCGGCAGCAGAAGCGAGACGCGGGCAAGACGGAGCGAGAGGGGGAGACGCGGCAGTAGATATCTAGACTCGCGACCTTGGTACATTTTGAGTATAGTTACTGCGGTTTTTGGAAACGGAGGAGTGTTTCGCGAATTCTACCTTAATTTTTGATTTTTTTTCTTAACCCCATCTTATGTATTAAATAGGGCGTCGAGTTATGACCAGCGCTAATAGATGTTTATTTCAAGATATTTCTAAATAACGAATTTTTTTCTCGGTTCCTCGGCGTTCCTGAGCCGTTGAGTTAGTTGTTCGTATCCGTTCGAGATGTGTAATATTAACGACGCGCGGCGAATGATGTCCTTTTTTTTTCGTCGAACACGGATGCTATGTTGGTTGCGTCAATTTTTTTTCTCGGTCTGGAGAGAGATTCGAACTCGTTCCTCGGCGTTCGTGAGCCGTCCACCTAAGCAGCTCGACCGTTGAGTCAGTTGTTCGTATCCGTTCGAGATGTGTAATAAGAACGACGCGCGGCGGAGGATGTCGTTTAGCGCTCGCGGTTTCCAGAATGTTAATACTGCGTCAGCAGATTTATAGCAACACTCACGACCTTAGTGCAATTTAGAGAGCAGCGAGATAAAGAAAATGAATCAAGGTTGAATCGCACGCGATTAAGCTCGATTAACTGGGAATGAAATTAGAAATAGATACAACGAAATTTAGCAAATTAATTGCAAACGGAAGTCGTTTCAGTACACATCATGAAGCAAATTTTCTTTCAAGTTGATTTAGGAATCACTACACTACTTAACTGTTTCAAACTGAACGTAAATTTACTCTATTGCAAAAGCGTTGTAAATATCTGAGAAACGAAAACTGCGAAGCATTGTATTCAATTTAAAAAACTTTTAAAAACGAATACTAATTTATAAATGATACAGAATTTTTAAATTTTTTTAACTCCAATCTTATCTATTAAACATCGCGTCGAGTTATGACCAGCGGGTGGGGAGGTCGCGCGCAAGCAGGAGGCATGACATTCATTATTTTGCATATCGGCTGCTATCGTAGCTTGTCGGACGTTCGCACGTGGATCGTACCCCGAAAGGAACAGCACATTATTTAAAAAATTATAGCAAGCGTCTATTTTGTTTCTCATAAAAAAAACGATAAACATTAAGATATATAAGATAAAAGAAATATAGCAGTTTCATAAAATAACAGGTAAAACACATAGCATTTTCAGAGCAGTTAAAAACCTATTTCAGAGCAGTTAAAGTCAGTTTTCAAATAACAGATATCAGTATGATAGTAAAAGTGATAGTAAACAAACCGTATATGCAAGCTTAACACAGTAGAATCTCGCTAACGTGAAAATGCGTTAACTAATGCTGTGTAAAATATGAGTTTGTAAAACATCATTAAAATAAAGAACAAGGGTATTATAAACGTGAACAACCTCATATTTTATATTCATGGTTTTGACATTCTTCTTATAGAAATGACGCTTAACGTTCATAGAATATCTATTTTACTTTTGAGGTCTACTTTACAAATGTGGCACACTGAAGAAAGTTTTATTGAACAGTGAAATAACGAATTTTACTTTTGGAGTCTACTTTACAAATGTAGCACATTGAAGAAAGTTTTATTGAACAATGAAATAACGAATTTTACTTTTGGGGCCTACTTTACAAATGTTTTATTGAACAGTGAAATAACGAATTTTACTTT
Source organism: Dorcus hopei (assembly GCA_033060865.1). Taxonomy (NCBI): domain Eukaryota; kingdom Metazoa; phylum Arthropoda; class Insecta; order Coleoptera; family Lucanidae; genus Dorcus; species Dorcus hopei. The sequence goes on along the minus strand of CM065421.1, from coordinate 38,179,510 downwards.
TGGAGTCTACTTTACAAATGTGGCATACTGAAGAAAGTTTTATTGAACAATGAAATAATGAAATCTAATAAGCTGTTTTACTATACCTTTCATTGATTATTTAAAAAATTATAATAATTTATTTAGAACATAAACAAAGCAGTTAATAAAATGTGAAATCTGTTCCGTTAGTAGAAAAAATAAAGCAAAATCAAGCAAAATTTGATTTTTTTACTTCTTTTTAACTTAAAATAAGATTATGTACTTGAAATTTCACTTTCTCAACCTGTTATGCAACACCCTGTACAGCATGCAATTTTTTTTTAAATTTCTTATAATTTCAATAATAAATTAAAAGTATTAAAATGGTTGTGCGTAAATTAATTTACTCTGAGTAGGATAGGATTAGGTGAAATATATAATACATATGTAAAAATAATCTCCTTTTATTGTATCCTGTAACAAATTATATAAGTTTTAATATGTTATAAAATTAATTAAAAAGTTAAAAATAAATCACTTGAAAACAAGAACAAGGTAAAATTAAAAATAAATTCATTGAAAACAAAAACAAGGTAAAAATAAATTCATTGAACACAAGAACAAGGTATTATAAAAATTTGAAAAGCGAGTTGAAATAAATTCATTGAAAACAAAAACAAGATATTACAAGTATTAAAAGTCAAAAAATTGAAGTTAAAAATAAATTCATTGAAAACAAAAACAAGGTAAAGATATTACAAGGTATTATAAAATATAAAAATAAATTAATTGAAAACAAGAACAATTTAAAGAAACTTATGCTTACATTAGGATCCATTCCAGGGTGATGGGGGAGCTGTAAGAAAAATGTATATTTGTAATTTATCAGATAGAAAATAAAAAAGATTAAAATTTACATAATAACATAAATTAATTGAAAACAAGAACAAGGTAAAAAACAAGTATAAAAATTGAAGTTAAAATAAATGCATTGAAATCAAGAACAACATATTACAAGTATAAAATGAAGGTTAAAATTGAAAAGCGAGTTGAAATAAATTCATTGAAAACAAAAACAAGATATTACAAGTATTACAAGTATAAAAACTGGAGTTAAAAATAAATTCATTGAAAACAAGAACAAGGTATTACATGTATAGAAATATAAAATGAAGGTTAAAAATAAATTCATTGATTCAAATTTAAAAGTTGAAATAAATTCATTGAAAACAAAAACAAGGTAAAGATATTACAAGGTATTATAAAAATTTGAAAAGCGAGTTGAAATAAAATTTAAAAATAAATTAATTGAAAACGAGAACAAGGTAAAGAAACTTATGCTTACATTAGGATCCATTCCAGGGTGAGGGGGAGCTGTAAGAAAAATGTACATTAGTAATTTATCAGATAGAAAATAAAAAAGATTAAAATTTACATAATAGCATAAATTTACCCTCCAAAAACAAGAACAAGGTTAAGGTAAAGTTAAAAATTTGAAAAGCAAGTTGAAATAAAATTTAAAAATAAATTAATTGAAAACAAGAACAAAGTAAAGAAACTTATGCTTATATTAAGATTCATGCGGAGGATGAATACTTAACACCCCCTCCATTCCAGGGGTTGGGGGAGAGCTGTAAGAAAAATGTACATTAGTAATTTATCCAATAGAAAATAAAAATGATTAAAACTCACATAATAGCATAAATTTGCTCTCCATCTAGCATGGCAAATATTAATTTTTGCCCATACGAGAAACTTAAATAATAATTTGTGGGAGGCTGCCCCTCCCAACCTGCTATGAAATAGTTCTGAAATAAAGTAAAATAATTATACATATATGGCGCTACACTCATAAAGAGTTTTGCCGCTCCATTGGAGCCTTTACAATCCCCTTAATTAGGGTGGATTAGTCCCTATTTCCTTCTGTCACAGGTTGGCGAGCGATTTAAACTTCTCGATTATTAATTTCCATTCCTTTCGGTTTTTCGTTTTCTTTTTCCATTGACATATTCCTACTTTCTTTAGATCTTCCTCCACTTCGTCAATCCATCTTGATCTTGGTCTTCCCCTGTTTCTTCTTCCTCCCTGTTGCCATTCGGTTATATCTCTGATATTTTTACCTTGTTCCATCCTCCACACGTGTCCGAGCCACTTTATTCTTTGCGTTTTAACATAAGTAACGACATTTTCTCCATCTATATCTTTTACGATTTCATGATTCATTCTCATTCTGTATTCGTTGCGTTGATTTTTTTGGGGCCTAAGATTGTTCTTAATATTTTCCTTTCCATTACGAGTAATGTGTTTATTTCTTTTTTTGTTAGCGTCATTACCTCTGCTGCATATGTCATGATTGGTCTTATCATTGTCTTGTATATTTTTACTTTTGTTTCCTTTGCTAGTGCCTTATTCTGGAGAAGTGGTTTGAGTGCGTAAAATGCTTTGTTTGTTGCTTGTATTTTTTCTTTTAATTCTGCCTGTCTTGCGTCAGTGTTCGTAATCATTACTCCCAAGTACTTGAAATGATCAACTTGTTCGAATTCGTGTTGCCCAATTTTGACTATTCCTTTGCTTTTCGTTTTTCCACACACCATTAATTTTGTTTTGCTTGCGTTTATCTTCAGTCCCATGGCTTTCCCTTCATTCACAATTTCTGTTACCATTTTCGCCATCAGCTTTCTTTGTTTAGTTATTAGAACTATATCATCCGCGTATGCTATAACTTGTCCTCCGTGCATTCTCAGGGTTCCTTTTTTCTTGATCCTCCGTAACACATACTTTAGTGCAGCATTAAACAGTGTGGCGGAGAGCGCGTCACCTTGTCTGACCCCCTTGCTTATTGTTATTTCATTTGTTGTACCAGCTTCAGTTTTAATAAATGCTCTCGTCCGCTTCATTGTCATAAGTACCAACCTTCTTATTTTTGCCCCTACACCCAGTTCTTTTAGCGCTTTCATTAGCTGGTTTCTTTTAATTGAATCGAAAGCTTGCTGGAAGTCGATAAAAAGTAGTTCCAAGTCTATGCTATATTCTGTAGCCTTCTCCATTACCTGCTTTAACATATAGATTGCGTCAATAGTTGAACGGCCTTTTACAAACCCGCATTGGTAGTCGCCTACATTTTTAACAAGGCTTTTTGTTAGACGGTCTTGTATTACAGTAGAGAGAATTTTGTAGACAGTACTTAGCAACGTGATCCCACGATAATTTTTACACTCTGTGTGGTCCCCTTTCTTGTATATTGTTAAGATCGTGCCCTCCTCCCATTCCTTTGGCATAGTTTCCTTTGTCCATATCTCTCTTATTAACTGGTAGATTTGCTCCAGTATTTTGTCGCCTCCGTATTTAATTAGCTCCATATTTATGTTGTCTTTACCAGGGCATTTTCCATTTTTGCTACCCCGTATTAAGGTTTTTATTTCTTCTAATGTAGGTTCCTCAGTGCGATCATCCACTTCTTCTTCAATATCACTGATTGGTGTTTCTTCCTCCTCTGTTAGTAGGTTTTTAAAGTACTCCTCCCATGTTTTTACTTCTTCCTCGTCATTTTCTGTTATCTTACCATTCTTATCTTTTATGCCTCTTCTTCTGTACTTTTTACTTTTAGTAGCATTACTTTTTGGTTTATAAGTTGGTAAAATTTCTTTGAATTTCTATTTTTGCTTTCTTGTTCTATTTCTGACATTTTACTTTCCAGCCACTTTTGTTTTGTTTCCTTTATTACTTTCTTGCTTTCTTTCCTTTCTTTTTTATATCTTTCTCTGTTTTCGTCGTTGCCTGTATCTAGCCATTTCTTCCTTGCTTCGTTTTTCTTTTTTATTGCGCTGTCGCATTTTCCATTCCACCATTCATTCCTATTCCATCCAATTGTACCTAGTTCTTTCTCTGCTACTTGATTTATATGTTCTTTCAGTGCTGCCCATTGCTCCTCTGCGCTCCTTAGGATTGTATCATCTTGTTTTAATCTTGCTTCTACTTTTTCTATATATTGATTTCTTTTTTTCTCTTCACTTAGTTGCTTCACATTCCATTTTTTTAGTTCTTTTTTTTAGTTTTAGTATTTATTGTACCTTATTGCAATTTTCTGTTTTATTGTGGCTGTCACCATAAAATGATCCGTATCAACATTTGCTCTCATATTTGTGTTACATTTTTCACCGATGACTGCCTCTTCTTCGTTATTAAAACATGGTCTATCTGATTTCCTTCTTTTTTTCCCGGTGGAGTCCATGTAATTTTATGTATGTTTTTATGCTTAAACTTTGTACTAACCACTGTCATTCCTGTTGTAGCTGCTAAATTGCGTAGTTTGTGTCCATTATTGTTTGTGTTTTGATGTATTGTCTGTTTCCCTGTCACCTCCTTCAGATATTCTTCTTTCCCAATCTATGCATTGAAATCACCCAAAATAATCGTTGTGTCCTGCTTTGGGATCTGTTCATGGATTCTCTCAATTTGTTCGTAAAATTTTTGTTTATCTTCTTCCTCAGCATTTTCTGTTGGAGAGTACACGTTTATTACAGACAGGTTGAACGGTTTTGTGTTCAATCTTAGGTACGCTATACGTCCATTAACAGGCTTAAACTCTATTATTTTATTTTTTAGTTTTTTCATTATCAAGAAAGCTACTCCATTCCTACCTTGCTTCTTCTCGCCCGAATATAAGAGCACAAAATTTTCCTTGATTATTTCTCCCTGCTCTTTCCATCTGGATTCTTGTAGTGCCGCTACATCTATTCTGTACTTTATCAATTCTTTTGCTATTTCCTGTGTTTTGCCTATTCCTAGCATTGTCCTAACATTCCATGTACTAATTCTTAATTCTTCCCTTTTTTTATTTTTTCTTCTATCCTTTTTCGTTGCCATTTCCGTTTTCCGTGTTTTTGTTCTGTATTTTTTGTTACTACTTAGTTTTTTGACTGTCCAAACTGTAAGTCCCCCCAAGCATATGTTTTGTTGTTTATTATGATTTTTTGGTATTTTACTGTAGCCTGGTTCCCTTTATCTCTCTCCTCCTTTGCTATTTGCCTCAATTCTCGTTGTATTTTTCGTTCCCCTGCGGTCATATCGTTGTCCAGATATATGTTTGTATCCTTTAGCATATATTTGTTTTTCATTACTTTTTTATACGTCCAATTCGCCATTTTCACCAGTATCATCCCATCCTTTATCTCGCCTCCGTAATTTCCGTTATAACTTTCATTTTTTCCTTTAGGAAGTTTCTTACCTCGTCTACTATGTCTTTTCCTTTCACTACTATATTCTTTATGACGATGTTGTTTCTCTTTTCACGCTTTTCCTTATTTTCCATCTTGTCCTCAAGCAGTGATATTTTGTTAAGCATTTGCTGTTTCTCGCCTTGCCATTCTTCTTCCTTTTTGCTCATTTCTTGCTTGATTTGTTTTATTTCTTTTCTAGCGTCCTCTAGTTCCTGTCTTATTTTTATATTTTGCTCCTTGCTTTCTTTAAAGCCGTCCTGCATGATTTTTCTCATCTCTTGTATTTCCTTTAGTATCGCCTCCATTCCGATGTCTTCTGATTTTGGTGGTGATCTTATAGTTAATTTACTTCTTTGAAAGATTTCTTGGTCTATTTCTTTCTCAAAACTTGTATCTGTCACTTTCCTTTTGTCCTTTTTTGAACTCATGTGTTTATGTTACAATATTTTAACCGCTACAGCAATTCTCGCGTCACGAGTACTGTTGTATCAGTACCCTACTTATTTCAGGCACCGACCCGTATCCGCGCATGGCCAATAGGGTGGGTCAAAAAACCAAACTTTGAGATAATCTTACCTAATAGCAAAATTATGTTGTCTTTTAGTGATATGATGACACCTACGAAATATTTTTGAATTTAATTAATATTTAGAGGGTGCGCCTTACGTTTGATTTTTTGAAATTATACAAGAAAGGCCATATAGTATGCCATGAAAAATTCGTATTTGTAATAATAATAATAACAGAGTTATCATCAAAACTGTATACTAAAAGGGCAAGGGAAGTTGGATAAAATTAAAACTCGAATCTCACAGCAATGCCTAAATTCGATAGCAAGAAAGATTTCAATATTGAATGATTTTCATTAATTTTTCTGTTGTATTATTTTTTTAATTATTAATAAATGATTATTTTATTCTAAAAACCCTATTTTCCTTGAGACATTTATGTTATATGACTACCAGAATATATTTAAGTTATTCGTATTTCCAAGGCAAAGCGCAACCTGAAGATGAGGTGCTATTTACTTTAAATTCTAGCATTACACTGTTTTCATGTAAAGGCAACATAATTTTGCTATTAAAAATCAAAAGCGCAATATTCGTTTTTCTCCATACAAAAATGACCCACCCTAATGGCCAACTCCATTAACATTCACTGACGTGTATGTATGGCCGTTTCATTTCGCCTAAAATTCGGTTCCAGAAAGCATGCCGTGGAGTACTCTCCTCAGCGCTCCCTATTAAAGATACTACAGAACTACTGACAGTAACGTAATGGCAACTGCAATTACTTAAAAACTCACAAGAGGCGCTGAGAAGAGTACCGTCAAAATTTTTAAAAGTCAAATTGAAACGGCCATACATACACGTCAGTGAATGTTAATGGAGTTGGCCATGATCCGCGCTGGCGAGTTTCACTAACAGTTTCTAGATGGCGCTACGAGTATCAGTGGTCCAGGTTTGCCAAAACTCTACGACAATTTATCAAATTGGTTAGGTTATGTTCACAATTCTTTGGGACAGTTTTCCTCTAAACATCCAAAACCCGTAACTCTAACTAAAACGCTCTCTGTGTTCCCTGGAACCGTAAATCAATAATTTACCCAATAAACCTGTCGCCACGCTGGTATTCACTAATATTTCCTCAAATAAGCAACCGACCCAAGAAAGATGTCCGACCAGGCTCGCCACACATTACAGCATTACACATTTAAATAATAATTTGTGGGAGGCTGCCCCTCCTAACCTGCTATGAAATAGTTCTGAAATGAAGTAAAATAATTAAAGAAAGCAAATATATGTATATGAAACTTACATTCATTGGAGGAGGCAGCCTCCGTCTCAGTTCCTCAATTAATAATAATAATAATAATAATAATAATAATAATAATAATATATATATATATATATTTCCCAGCAGACATTACATCTATAATGGGACATATCAAGTGTAGCAGAAAACAGGAAAAACTATACTAAATATAATTTAACAGGTAAATAACTATTGTTACAGTGCTTAAGTATATATATATATGTATATGCAAACAGAAATGGCAAATAACTCATCAAACTTATTTAATAGTTAACAAGATCATAATACCGACAAATTTCAATTCGCATTCTTTTAGAGCTAAAAACATCGTGAAAGATGTCAAACTTATCACTAGGAAGACAATTGAGTAAGCGAAAACAAGTTACCAATGGGCTATTAAAACAATGATACGTATTTGGTATATCATAATAGAAAGATATGACAGATCTGGTAGTAAATCTAGGAATTGATATATTTATTCTACTGAGTAGGGCTGTGCTAAATATGCGACCAGTAATAACTTTTTGTAAAAATATAAGCCTGCACAAATTACTTCTTGATGTCAGCGATGTTTCATTCACAATGCCGCAAAGAGCCCGTTGATCACAATTTCTAGTAGGGTACGACCCAAAGGTTTTAAAGTAGCAATATTTACAAAACTTACGCAGTACATTCTCAATCAACAGCCTATATACATACTGATGATTAAGAGATGTCTTTCTGAAACAAGAAAAAATATTAATCAATATTCACTTGAACATATATGCGGTTACTCTTACGCTCCATGTTGAGAAGTTTGAAATAACAGATTATGTTGATAATTCGTAAATATATTATAAGAACCTCAAGCGATGTTGCCAGAGTTTAAAACTTAAATTCTTGAATGAAAAGCATTCATTATTAACCTAAGATAAATGATTCAGTCTGGCAACAATGGGAATCCTTACCAAAGAAACTGCAATAAGCCATTACTATATATATATATATCATTTAACTAACCTGGAAAACAAATATAAACAATATGATTTTTATTTAACAAATTTTATTAATTACATTCAACTTACCTGGAAAAGAAAATATGAACAATGGAAAATTGTTTTAGAATAAGATAAAGAATATAAAATTGTTTTAGACTTTTCATTATTTTAAAACAAGAATATCATAAGCTTGATTAAATGGTATGATTTCACTAAAACTGAACAACAATACGTGTCAAATTAAGTGACTGTTTAAGATTGATTTTGAAAAAACTGAACTTATTACATTAATCGAATTTATTACATTAATCAGATTTAGCAGTGGAAATTATAAAGGTGACAACAATCTGTGTAGAGTATTGTTAATACCGATTCATTTTACAAAGAAAAGATGTTACACATGGTTTTTGAAAATCAATCATCAAGATTTTTATGTCCATCAGCATGAAATTTATCGGTGAGTATCGATTAACAAATAACCCTTATTCATTCCTGAAATAATTAAAAAACATATGTCATTCAATAATTGTAGAAATGTTTATGGAATTAATTATATGGGTGAGGACTTTGCTCAAAGATATTTCTATTAAACGCAATGATCTCGTACGTATAAACAAAAGGGCTTTGTGGAAGTAGATAAAATCAAACTACTATCTTAACATAAACAAAAGCACTTTAATTGTAGGAAGCGTTGAGGTGTATATGAAAAAATATGATAAGTACTATCTATACTTCTATAAAAAGTACTATAGCTTTAACTTTTAAAATACAGTCACAACTCCATAATTCAAACATTCACAACTCAAAATTTTCTGTAAGTCAAATTTTCTGTAAGTTAAAATTTATTGATGTTCCTGCATATTGTATATAAACTGAAATCTCAGCCTCTAACTCAGAATTTCTATAAGTCAAAATAATTTTCCGGTTCCTTGAGATTCGAGTTATGGAGGTTTGACTGTAATTAACTTCAACGCAAGGACACTTTAGATTCTAGGTATCACGAACAAAATGGTATTGCGGAGGCAGATAAAATATTAATTGTTCGCAATTTAATATCATACTTGATGATAAATTCTGTTCCATCAACAGATTTTCTCTGGATGAATACTATCATTCCAAGCTTGCAACACACGTTAGTTTAATAACGGTGTGCATTCAATATGAAAAAGAAAAAGTCAGATTATCCATCTATGCATAATAGGGCTCGTCCGTTTTTTTTTTAATCAACTATTTTGCCCAAGTTTATTAAATTGAAAGAATAGATTGAAATTGTTAAAGCTGCAGCCTAACGGACCCATAGCGCTTAATCGCGCACGCTTCAACCTTGATTCGTCTTACAATAACTATAACAAACTGCTATCTCGCTGTCAGGGAATGATGTAGGAGGACAACCCTCTCCGAATTTTGAAAATGTTTCTTTTGCACTAAATACTCTGAGGTTGGGTAGGAGGGAGCAAAATGGTGCACTTCTGTTTAATATATGATTATCGTTTCGCTGTAATTTATTCTGTTAAACAGTTTAGAAAATCTCAAAGATAAATTCAAATTATTATCAATATTTGTTCATGAAGTCTTACCAAGAATAAAAGTTAATGGAAACACATTATTTTCTTCAGTTTCTAAACGTATGCGTAGGTGAAAATGTCTCAAGCTAAACTTCATTTGTTAGCAGAGATTCAAAGTATTAGAGATCAAGGAGATTTCATTGACTTGGAAACATCTACGAATGAAAAATAGAGATGATTATTACCGCTACGAGTGGTTTCGGAGGATTGACACGATTAGGTGTTAGAAAAGATAACTTCAACGTAGAGTGTTACTGTAATGATTTGGACGGGCTTGAATATTTAGAAAATCGCTTAGAATTTGGCCATTATTTGTGTGAATATTTGTGTAAGAAATTGCAAATTTCTAAGTAAATAAACAACGTTATTTTGCGTTGACAGCAATGTAGTACAATAAATTATTTTGAAGTAAAAGATATGCTTCGTTTTATTCATCTGACCCACTGTTTACATTTCGTTGCATAAACGTTTCGAGTTACATACGATAACTCTAGTGTGAGAGAATTTTGAATCCTCTTCTTCAACTTTGGCATGCGGAAGTGCGCTAGGTAAAATTGTAAGTAAGGTTGCGGTGGTATTTAATGCGTAAGATAATAATAATTGAAATTTACCTCCGCCCACAATAATTTTATATCCGTAGATACGTATTTCGGCAGCTAAGCTGCCATCTTCAGTACAATTTAAAAAACACTACATGAAATCTAACAGCTACCTACCTAGCTACCTGCCTACCTGATCATACTATCTATACTACTAATACTATCAAAAAAACCAAAATTAACACTAAAAAAGCGACTGTGGTTTAAGAAATAATTTCCGCCCACAATAATAACAGTCGAAACCTACCAAAAAAAAAGTCAAATAAAACGGAAACGAGTATTGGTCTAATATCCGAAAAAGGTTCTTATTCTCCCGAATAAAGAACTTTTGTAAGCATTTAATTCCCTGTTATTTGATATCACTTGAATTTATCCCTGAAAAGAAATTATATACCTGTATATGTATATGTATACACCTATATGTATATATGCACAAATCGCCAAAAAACAACCTACAGATTAGAGCAGATCACACCCAAACACTACAAGTTAAGAGCACTTTACGATATTTATCTCGGAGAATCCTCTCCTTATCACATATCCAGTGCAAATGCGTAAGATGTCTAAACCGAAAACGTATGTGGAGTTAAAAAAAATTGTATCAAGATCGCGAGTGCGCTATCCGCTGACGTGTTTCAACACGTCTTAACATTCCAGAAATATCTCACGCAAAAGAAACCGCGAGTGCTGTACAAGCACGCCCACGATATAGTCTTTAAATTTGCTTTATTTTTTCTTGTTTCGCTGTAATTTCAGTTTCTAAACGTGTGCGAAAGTGAAAAGTAAGATGTGATAAGGGTGCTAATACAAAATTTAATTTACTAAACCGAAAACGTATATGAAGTAAAAAAAAGAAACTGCACGCCACACGTTAAAAGTACGCGCTTTCAATGAGATCGTTTTGCAATTTCACGCGTTCTTTTTAATTTCATTCTAATTTACACACATGATGCATACTGAAACGACTTCCGTTTGCAATTAATTTGCTAAATTTCATTGTATCGATTTCTAATTTCATTCTCAGTTAATCGAGCTTATCGTATTCTTGTTTTAAAGTAATGAACGTTTCACGTTACGTAAGATAATAGCGCTTAATCGCGTGCGATTCGACCTTGATTCGTTTTCTTTATCTCGTTGCTCTCTCTAAATTGCAAGAAAATTGTTCTATAATTCACGTGTTCCTTGATTTTACACCGGACTTCTCCATCACCGACTCAAAATGAATAACGCGATTCAAAGCGGTATTTAATATGTAAGACTGGGTAAAAGAAAATCAAAACTGATAATAGAATTCGCGAAACACCGTGCGTTCTCAAAAAAACCATTGTAACTATACTAAAATGTATCGTCACGCTTTAAAATGACAAGTATAATATATATGAAAAAGTTACATTCACGGTTCATGGTGATATTGTGAAATTATGATATCGCTCATCACTACGCATGAATGCTTGCTCTTATACTGCTATCTGTTTTTACCTGTTATTTTATAAACTGCTACCTGTTTTTAGCTGTTATTTTATAAACTGGTATCTGTTTTTACCTGTTATTTTATAAAAAGGTATCTGTTTTTACCTGTTATTTTATATACTGCTCTGAAACAGGTTTTTTACTACTCTGAAACTGTTACCTATTTTACTAGTACTGTTATGTGACTATCGGTTCCAATCTCTCTCTCTCTCTCCGCACCCCACCTCCGCACCTCATTTGTTTAATAACCCACTATAATATGAAGCCCTCTCAACTGCTCATAACTGATTATGATCTCTATCTCATGATACAATTGTATGGTTGCTACTTTTGCTATACAGGGTGTTAATAAAAAAACTGTACACCGCTTAGCAGGTGATAGTAGAGGTCAAAACAAGAAAAAAGTTCTAATAAACCCATATCCAATTCTCAATACAGGGTGTTCACGCCATGTGTTTACTCTTCTAGAATTTTTATTTTTTACATAAAATTCGGGAGCGATAAATTAAATAAAAAGTTGAATTTTCCAACATACCACTGGCCACCATAGAACTTCCGGTTTCGCCGGAAGTGATATCAACTTTCTTATTTTAAATGGAACGGCCTGTATATTTTTACATATTTGGAATCTACAGATCATTGTGAGTCCGAATATGTATCACTTGGTAATTTTGGTTTCCATGACAACGAAAAAATAAAATTTTTTTGTTTTTCAGTATGCAAAGCTATGTATGGTGTATTTTCGCTCTAATGCGACCAAGTAATTCGAGAAAGCAACTTCTTTGGTTGCACTTTGGTTTATTAACATTTTTACAGCATGTGAAATTTTCATTAGGTCGTAAATTATTTTTTTTTAACGGAACTTATTTAAAAGACACTGTTTATGCCAGAGAAATTAATACAGAAGGTGAATTTTGGCAGAGAGTTGTAAACGCTTGTCAGCAACTGAAAAATCAAGTTGCTTTCAATCAAGTGCGCGAGTCTCTTCGATGGCGACAGCAACTTTGTTTACAACAGCAAGGACGACAGTTCGAACATCTTCTGTGATAATTTTAGTGTGTTAAATTCGTTATTGATTGTTCGATTCTTTTTTAATTAAACCATACTTCAAATGCAATTGAATATTGAAACTGGGTTTATTATAATTTTTTTTGTTTTATTCTCTGCTATCACGTGCTAAAATGTGTAAAGTTTTTATATTAACACTTGTATACCGGCAATGGCTTATTTTTTCAGTTAAGCTGCCACATGCCATCCCAAATTTCATTGCAAGAGTTGATAAAGAGTTTAAAAAAATAACCCTCTATTTGGTATCAGCGTATTTAAAAAAATGTTTTATTAAACTGCGCTAAAAAACGCAAGAAGTTCCGTTAAAAAAAATAATTTAGTTAATAAACCAAAGTGCAACCAAAGAAGTTGCTTTCTCGAATTACTTGGTCGCATTAGAATGAAAATACACCATACATAGCTTTGCACACTGAAAAACAAAAAAAAATTTTTTTCGTTGTCATGGAAACCAAAATTACCAAGTGATACATATTCGGACTCACAATGATCTATAGATTCCAAATATGTAAAAATATACAGGGCGTTCCATTTAAAATAAGAAAATTGATATCACTTCCGGCGAAACCGGAAGTCCTGCGGTGACAAGTGGTATGTCGGAAAATTCAGCTTTTTATTTAATTTATCACTCCCGAATTTTATGTAAAAAATAAAAATTCGAAAAGAGTGAACACATGGCATGGACACCTGTATTGAGAATTGGATATGGGTTTATTAGAACTTTTTTCTTGTTTTGACCTCTACTATCACCTGCTAAACGGTGTACAGTTTTTTTTATTAACACCCTGTATATTGATTGAAAATTTGAATGGGAAAACTTAATATTGGATGATTTTAAACATCATTATTGACTTTCAGATGCTCAGTTATTGCGGTAACCTAATCTAAGCTTGCTTTCCACTCATTATAAATTATGTAAATAACGTTAAGAAGTTGTTCAAGTATACATTAGGTAATGGAAATATAAACTTTTTATTATTTTAACTCAGGTTTATTAATGTTACTGTTAACAAGAAAAAAATGTACTAATTTATGTTAATTTTCTGTTTGATTACAAAACAATATTCTATTGTGATTCCAAGGTAAGCTGCTTTCATTATTAATACAGTAACGCGAATTATTCCATTCATAATTGGACACAACAGTATCTTCATGACACAAACTGACGAACCATAATTTAGGATTTTGCAGGTTCACTTTCAATCTTGTTAAATGAACTGCAGGTTTCTCTTCTAAACTCTTCAGCAACGGCTTCTTTATGTTGCTCTCATACCATTCAACTAAATTATCACCTTGCGAGAGGAATGATATTTTCGTTAAATAATAATAAGTTTCACCATCCTCACGTGTACAAAACATTTCTGCAGAAACCTTGATTGATCCGTGAGCATTTGGAAGCATTGTTGATAATTCTGCATGAAACACTTGGAAACAAACATCGAAAAATTGTTCTTGGTTACATTGAAACATCGGTGTTATGAAAGATGATATCATGAAATTGTTTGGCCACAATATAGGATCCCAATGTATGAATGATTCATATTCTTGTTCTTCATATTCTTCTTCCTGTTGCTCGGGAATAGATCTTACCCGTGGCACACACATTTTGCAACTGCTCATTCAAAGGTTTTTCATTATAATTTATAGTGTTTAAAACAAAATTAATCACGTGATGATTTACTCAGAAATTTGTAGTTTCTTATATAGACAGTTTCAAGATGATTATTATGTTGATGGATGGAAAATAAAACAAAAATACAATTTTTAATATAATTTATTGCTACGATGATATTAAGCTAAAATAACAATTATCATAAAATCATTAAAATATATGTATACGTTTATACATCAAGTTTTAAAATAAAACTATGTTTGCATCTAAAAAATATCATTTTGTATGGATTTATGTATCCATAATATCCCGATGCCCCCACGGAAGAGTATCATAAGAATTTTGAATTAAATATCGCTTATCATCGTGAGGACTCAAAGCGATTTTTTGCTGTGTAACTGTGTGGACGTAGTGTTTTTCTGAACGTATTAAATTTTGATCGAAACATTTTTCTACTGAATTTTGCAAACATTCCAAATAATCCTCGAAAGTAATTTTGTTCTGTATAACATTTCGTTTAACACCCTTAGCTTTCTTGTCTTTATCCTCACCTTCCACCCTGTATGCATAACTTTTCGATCGCAAACCAATAAATTCCGTCATAATTTTACCATTCAGCTCATCCTTTATCAGACCTGGAACCTTTTTATTTACACGAGGAATACCATACCGATTGTTTTCCTGATAGTCGCTGGTATCAAAGTGTTCATAACAGTCACGCTGAATTACTTTATATACATCATCACACTCAATTTCATAAATTAAAGAGTCTGTATCCGTATAACAAACGTTACATTTATCACCAAATTGTGATTGCATATATCCATAATGAAATTCGTAAAGTTTCACCTTCGAAATATCGAGTACACACATGCCAACATATATGGGCTTATTAAATAGAATTTCCGTTTTATTTAATTCTATTGCAACTAAATTTTCGTTAAATATTGTACAGGACTTGAATTCTGGTTTCGCAATTAATTTACCTGCGCCATATCTTCCCTCCCATTTAGATATTAATTTTACATTACTACGTTTCCTGATATTCTCCATCGTTTTGTCAAAAGCTGCATTATTTAATAATTTATAAAGATCCTTTTCGAAATCATTCTTTGCTGCAGTTCTCAGAAGGGTGTTTAAATCAATATAAGGTTTTAACCACGCCGCCTGCTTAAATTTCAATATGCGATGAATTTTAAACTAATTTTAAACCATATGCTAAAGCTTGCTGTAAATATCTATAGTGAATGATATAACGCTTTTTGTTATTCAATGTAGCCATTAATTTTTGTTCTTTAGATTTTGGTGCGCTGAGGTGTTCTGGACAAAAAGGTAAATATGAGTGAACATAATGCACCTCAGCAGGATATTCTAAATCAACTTCCAAAATATACCCTATGGGGCTGTTGTTTGAAATATTAAAATCTACGTTTTCTACATCATCCACCCACTCAAACCCTCCGTAAGTAAGGGTTGTGACATTGCATGCCCATAAAGATTGTTAACATCAGTATAAAGTAAATATTTTGATAGTTGGGTGGAATCATAGTCGGTCATGTACTTGTTGTTAGCTTTAGCATAACGTTTTGAACACTGACTCAGTCCCCCTCGAACACCTCGCTCGATAAACATGAGCATATCGATGTCTGTCAATAATTCAAGCTCCACTTTAGTATACTTTAGCATAGCATCCCAAGTATATCCTGGAGCAGAAAAATAATGAGCCCATGTGAATTCAATAAGGTTAAACGAAACTGTTCAAATACATCAGCTAACAGTAAAACATCTGTGCGTAAGTACAAATCTGAATTCTCCCCCAAATTTTGAATTTTAAACTCGCTCCATACACGCTGAGCATGAGCGTAATCCACATCGCTTATATCCGCATCATTTAATTTATTATAAAATTTATCTTTTGCTGGTAATTTAGATTCGGTAAAACGTTCAAGTGAGTCAAAGTAGTCATACGGATACACACCCTTTCGCGTTAATAACTCAAATTTTTCCTCCGGTAAATTTTGAAATTCTGATTTTAAATAGGATACGTTTCCAAATTTGAAGCTAATTTATCAAGACTTGAGCTCATAAACCGAAACGAATCAACAAAGTGGAACTTTACCAAATTTTTATCAACATGTTTCGTAAACGAAATATACTTCTCTTTATTTACGGGAAGTAAATCGATGCGGCCCTCAAAATCTGATGCTAAATTCTTAATTATAAAATGAAGCGTCATAACCGCTCAAATTATGAAACACAACAGGTATCACGTGACCATCCTTATAATTAACATTACATCCCTCGTGTGCTGCTCCCCTGAACACGCCTGTTAAGTGATAATGATCCCTTACTTTTTTGTCTTCAGGGCTAAACGGCTACTCGCAGATGTGACAGTGGGTTGCCTGATAGAATTGCCTGATTTTCAATTGCAGTTAAGGGTTCCATGGGCAAAGGGCAAAGGAAGACGGTTTCTAAATTTTCAGCGAACTGTTGCAGTTCTGCAGTAAACCATTGCATGCAGTCCTTACCACGATATGATTTATAGAAAGATAGTGAATCATCATAAGAACATTTGACATAATACCCGATACTACAGGGCACATGTTCTTGGTACTTATTTTTACTGTTACATGGTTTTAATATGCATTCTAGATCGGCATTTATTATGAACGGTGTCTTAACTTTATATCTGAAATTTTTAAATTTTAAAATATTGTTTTGTTCTGTCGGCATTCTAATTTTACAAACGTTTAATTTTTCGCAATCTATCGCGTGCTTATCCAAACGTTCTTGACTATAAAAGTAGTTAAGGCATCGATCACAAAAATATTTTTTAGTTTTATGCTTACTCAATTTCCTAGATACTAACCTGGAAAGATCTTTTATCCATACATAATGATACTTTACTGGTGTAGAATCATCATACTTATCTTGTATTAAAAGCAGATTCACATGCTTTGATTGCTTAGCTTTCGTAAGGTAACAAGGTTTTACGTCAAATTCTTTTTTTGTTTTTTCCAATATGTAAACATTAATAGAAATATTATTTTGTTGCTCAAAACAAGGAATCTGCTTCAAAGTCATTGGCATCGTAATGTTTCTTAAATTTAAAACTGTAGAATAGTCTGGGTACGTTGAAAATCGATCAGGATATTGTGTATAGTGTACAGGATGAAGTGCTGATGTTACCGCCCACGCGAAGCATGCATCGTCCTTGTTCTTCACATTGACGCATGCCTCTTTCCGCTTGATGCATTCAGGGAGCTCGATGTAAGAGGAACCGCACTGGATCGATTCAAATTTGTTGATGTTAATCATCAAGTGGATGATTGTTCTTAGGGCCCAGCTACTCTCGCGTTCCTGGAAATTCTCTAAGTGCACCATTATAGGCTCCTTAACGTGGACGGTGAACCATTCTTCGAGTTCGGTATCGCGATAGATAGGAGCGTTCTTAGTGTTCATATATTTGTTCTCTGTGATTTCTTTGTCTCCCTTCTTCAGAATAAATTCACCACAGAGAACTGCGTTGATCTTTAGCGTCTCATCGTTTCTCAAGCTGTTTTTAACGCGTCTCTGGAAGAGTATGAATGCATCTTCCAGAAACGCAGCGACATCCTTATGCCGTAAATTCAGGATAATGCCAGTTCTAATTCTGCTTTGGAATGCTGACTGCAAATCTTCCCATTTCACACGGTTATAAGCAGTTTCTCTACGAGTGCTCAATCCTCGACCTTCTCGCTGTTTTGCCTTCAACATTGTACGACAACTCGTAATGTTGCTGATACATGTTATAAGGTGTTGTTTAGCACCAGGAGATAGATTCGAAACAGTAGCACTCCTGAGGAATGCGTTCAAGACACGTAGATGTTTACTGCAAAGCTTCAAACCGTTCTCAATCTTTATGACATCGTTTGCACTGAAAAGTGCTGTTCTTACTTCATCAACGAAAGCTTGTGCTTGCGAATTCATTTTCTGCAACAACAACAAACTGTTTAATTTTAACGTTTCCTTGAATATCTTTTAGCAGTAATCAGAAGCTTAAAATATAGCCGCATAAAAATTTATAATTTTCATTTAATACGTTTGATAATTGTTCAGTTATTTAATTGCAAAATAAAGCAAAAAAATCGATGGATAAATCAAATAAAATTTAAATTACTAAACCAAACAAGGTTGGAAAATCAAAACTGCATAAGTATATCAAAATGTATCAAAGTCGCGAGTCTGGCTATCTACTACCGCGTCCACCTACCGCTCCTGTTTGCGCGCTCCCGCTGAACTCGATGTAGTATTTAATACATAAGATGGATAATCTGATAAGGGTGCTATAAAATTTAATTTACTAAACCGAAAACGTATATGGGGTCACAGAAAATCAAAACTGATAGTAGAATTTGCGAAACACCCCTCGTTTCCAAAAAACCGCCCTAAGTATAAAAATGTACCAAGGTCGGTCGCTCTCCACGCTCGTCTGCGTCCCCCCTCTTACTTGCGCGCGACTCCCTTCCCACTGAAATAAATTAGCGTTGGTATTAACTCGATGCAGTATTTAATACATAAGATGGATAATCCGATAACGGGGCTATAAAATTCAATTTACTAAAACGAAAACGTATATGAGGTAAAAAAAATCAAAACTGATAGTAGAATTCGCGAAACACCACCCCTTTTCAAAAAACCGCCCTAAGTATAAAAAATGTACCAAGGTCGCTCTCCACGCTCGTCTGCATCCCCCTCTTCGGCTGTTGCTTGCGCGCGACTCTTGTCTTAAGCTTCTGGTTATTACTGAATGATAAGATGTGGAAGGCACATACCATCCACTTTACTTACCTTAATATTGTAGTAAAAGTGATGATGATAATGATAAGACACACACAGACACCGCGACGATACGTACTCTCTCGCAGATATAAACAGAAAGATGAACAAATTTATTTACTACCCAAATTTATAGATTTCAACAGAAATGAATCAACCAATCACATTCGAGGATTTCTGTATCGTTTATAAATTAGTGTTCATTTTTAAAAGTTTTTTAAATTGAATACAATGCTTCGCAGTTTTCGTTTCTCAGATATTTACAACGCTTTTGCAATAGAGTAAATTTACGTTCAGTTTGAAACAGTTAAGTAGTGTAGTGATTCCTAAATCAGCTTGAAAGAAAATTTGCTTCATGATGTGTACTGAAACGACTTCCGTTTGCAATTAATTTGCTAAATTTCGTTGTATCTATTTCTAATTTCATTCCCAGTTAATCGAGCTTAATCGCGTGCGATTCAACCGTGATTCGTTTTCTTTATCTCGGTGCTCTCTAAATTGCACTAAGGTCGCGAGTGTTGCTATAAATCTGCTGACGCAATATTAACATTCCAGAAACCGCGAGCGCTAAACGACATCCTCCGCCGCGCGTCGTTCTTATTACACATCTCTAACGGATACGAACAACTGACTCAACGGTCGAGCTGCTTAGGTGGACGGCTCACGAACGCCGAGGAATGAGTTCGAATCTCTCTCCAGACCGAGAAAAAAAATTGACGCAACCAACATCGCATCCCTGTTCGACGAAAAAAAAAAGGACATCATTCGCCGCGCGTCGTTAATATTACACATCTCGAACGGATACGAACAACTGACTCAACGGCTCAGGAACGCCGAGAAACCGAGAAAAAAAATTCGTTATTTAGAAATATCTTGAAATAAACATCTATTAGCGCTGGTCATAACTCGACGCGCTATTTAATACATAAGATGGGGTTAAGAAAAAAAATCAAAAATTAAGGTAGAATTCGCGAAACACCCCTCCGTTTCCAAAAACCGCTGTAACTATACTCAAATTGTACCAAGGTCGCGAGTCTAGGTATCTACTGCCGCGTCTCCCCCTCTCGCTCCGGCTTACCCGCGTCTCGCTTCTGCTGCCGCTTGCGCGCGTCCCTCTCCCCCTTCCTACCTCACCCCCCCTGACCATAATCCGCGCAAAAATTGTAAGATTCGAGGCCTGTGTTAAATCTTATGGAGAAATGGCTTCGAAGCCCCATAGCTACTCTACTCTTGTGATCATTCCTAAAGAAAACATTTTCTCCTTTCTCAAATGCTCTATCAGCATATGACTTTTCAATTGTTTTCTTTAGATCCAATTTTTCTTTTACATTTTCAATTATTTTAGGTTGTAATAATTTTTCTGAAGTCGGCAATAATGTTTTAGTTCTTCTGCTCATTAGTCTTTGTACAGGAGAACCTAATTTTCCTCTTGGTGTATTCCTATGATGTAATAACGCAAGATGTATATCAGTTCCTTCTTCTAAGCATTTTGATAATAAGTTTCTTGCTTCTTGAACATAACGTTCAGCTAATCCGTTAGATCTAGGACCTTCCCTTCATCATTAATCTCCAAAATTAATATTTTATATAAACTACTTCCTGAACAAATCAGAAAAATCTCATTACCTAAACCATATAAATATCTTTATTGTAACCCATCTCTCTTTCAAAATAAGGGCTTGAGGTTCGATGTTCAAATTGCCAAATAGTTTTAAATTTTCTGAACTCTTCACTGATAAATTGTCTTCAATTATCTGTGATTAATGAATCCGGTATACCAAATGTCGAAAGCCATCTCTTTAAGGCATTAATTACAGAAATGCTAGTTATTTGTTTAATTTCTACGAAATCGAAGTAGCCAGAAAATGCATCTGCTATTACTAAGAAATTTTTCCCATTAATGTGAAACAAATCTGATGCTACTTGAGACCACGGACGGCTTGCTGTCTCTTGGAACAAAATAGTTTCTTTCGGGTTATCTTGTTGTTTCTTTGCACAGATTTTGCACTTATTCACAAAATCAATTATATCATTGGTCATATTAGGCCAAAATACCGAATCTCTCACCAATTGAAGTGTTCCTTGTATTCCTTTGTTCCCCAAGTGACTGCATTTTAGTACCAATGGGACCATATTATTTGGAATGAAAATTCTATCGTTCTTGAAGAGAATATCATTATCAACAGCAAGTTGTTCCCTGTAGGACCAATATTTTTTAAGGTTCTTTTGAACTTCATTAATTTTTTCAGGCCATCCACGATGAATTATATTTTTTAGCTCTGCTAGTTCACCAGAATCTTTAATTTCTCTTTTCAGTTGATTTAGTTTTTCAGTAGACAGTGGTAATACTACGCAGATTTGGAGAGTTTTCTTCTTCTGTAATTTCTGTTTCTTCACAGTCACGACTTAGAGTATCAACTATGTATAATTCTGATCCCTTTTTGTAAATTATTTTTGAATTATAAGGCATTACTTCATAAAAAAATCGTTGTAATCTTGGTGGTGCTTCTGTTATTGATTTCTTAAAAATAGTTTCTAACGATTTGTGATCGGATTCAATTGTGATATCCTTGTTACCCCATACATAACAGTGAAATTTTTTTAGAGCAGCTAATACAGCATAAGCCTCTTTTTCAATTTGGCTATATGCTTTTTGTGTTTTACTTAACGATTTAGTACTATAAGCAATAGGTTTATTATTCTGAAGTAGAACTGCGCCACAAGCAGTACTACTAGCATCGACAGATAAAACAACAGGTAACTTTGCATCATAGAAACCTAGAACAGGTGGAGTTTTTAGAATTTTCTTCAGTTTTTCGAATGCTTGTTCCTGTTCATATTACCAACACCATTCAGAATCCTTTTCTATAAGAACTTGTAGAGGTGCTGTCAAATCTGACAATTTTTTTGTAAATTTTGACAGGTATGTCACAAGTCCTAAAAACCTTTGTAGTTCCTTGACGCAAGTAGGTTGTTTAATTTTCGTTATGGTCGAAACCTTTTCAGGGTCAGGAAATAGTCCTTCAGGAGTAACTATATGACCAAGAAATTTTATTCGCTGCTTTTCAAAAACACATTTTTCGGAATTTAGTTTAACACCAGCACCTTGAAGTCTTTTTAAAACTGTTTGTGTAATGTTGATCAATTCATCTTTCCTAGGTGCATGAATAAATATGTCGTCCATAGACACTTCAACGCCTTCTATGTTTTGTAGAATCGAACACATAATCTGTTGAAACATTTCTGGAGCTGACGCTAAGCCAAAAGGCATGCGTAAACAGGAAAATCTTTCGAAAGGCGCAGCAAAAGTCAGGTACTTTGACGTCTTGAGTATTGAGATCCTTTAATCTTTGTTGCAATTTCTTCTATGGTATTCAGTGGATAATGTCGACGTCTTAAATTTTTGTTAATCGCAGAAGGGTCAATACATAAACGTAGTTTTCCATTGCGGTGTACTACAACCATCGGCGATACTGCTGGAGTGGGCTCATTTATCGGTTTAATAATTCCTAATTCTACCATACTATCTAATTCCTTTTTTACTTGGTCACGTAATGCGTAAGGAATTCTTCTTGCAGTACATGTAGGCAGAACTGGATTTTTTTATTAGATCAATATTATATTTGTAACCTTTGAAACAACCAATTCCATCAAATAAATCATTTGGTACATTAACTGCTTCTATTCTTTTAATCAAGCCAAATTTAACGCAAGTATCTTTACCAAGTATTGGGTGAACTAACTGATTTACTATTAGAAATGTAACCATATCAAATTTGTTTTTAACTTTAATTTTTGCTATGGTCTCCCCAATAACTGGCAACTTATGATTCGAAAATGTTAGAAGATTTTTTACTTCAGACCGCATAATTCTTAGTTCAGAGGTGTCTGCAATTTCTCTAGTAATTACGTTACATTGGCTACCGCTATCCAATTTGAAATTTACGATATTGTTCCGAGGTAGGGTTATTTGCTCAAACCAATCTTTTTCAAGACAATCGGTTTGTCTGTCAATTTCATTTTTGGAAACGTCAACAGTATTGACGTTTTTAGCTTTACAGCATTGTGTAAAATGATTATTTCGTTTGCAATGTTTACAACTTTTGCCAAATGCAGGACATGCTTTTCGTCCGTGAGTTGTATTTTACATTCAAAAATTTCTGATTTATTGTGATTCAAGTTTAAATTTTTATTGTGATTGAAGTTTCCATTTTTTAATTGTTTATTCTTGTAACCTTTTAACGCGTCAACGTTTTTGGCATTTAAATCTAAACCTTTTATCGTATTTAACTGCTTTTTAGCAAGTTCGTTTGCGCGACAGATGTCAATAACTTTTTTAAGAGTTACATTCTCTTCTGATAGCAATCTTTCTCTAATAAGATCATCTCTTATACCAATGACAATTTTATCGCATATCAAGCTATCTTCAAGTTCACCAAACGCACAGTTTTTGCATTTGTTACGCAAAGATGTGAGAAACTCGTCAAATGTCTCTTCCGGACCTTGTTTTGATTTATTGAAGACGTATCGTTCATATGTTACGTTAATCTTAGGTACGAAGTGACTTGAAAATTTATTTTTTATGTATCACAAAATCTTTTAAGCGGACACTAAATCGCACATTAGTGCATAGTGCGCGATTTAGTGTCCGCTTAAAAGATTTTGTGATACAAATTTCATCGGACAAGAACCAACTGTAAATATTATTTTTTATGATTGTCAAGTTTCTAACATCACTTTCAGACAAACTAAACGTATTATAAATTGTTGCCGCATCTGGCCCTATGACAGACATGAAAATTGCTTCCTGTACTTCCGGTTTTTTGGAGTTTAAATTTGTTGCAACCGCATACCAATCGAATTGCTGTAGCCATAATTTCCATTCGACTGACATATTAATTTCATTGCTGATAACTAAAGGCTTGGGTGGACGTACGCTTGAACCATCACTGTGTTGTCCGTTCTCCATCTTCTTATTGTGACTTATCTTCTCAATTAATTAGCACTGAGTTTCGGCACCATGTAATATGCTTCTTTATTTTTAGAAGTACATCAATAACAACAAGATTGACAATACATATATTCAATTATTATTTCATAGCATACATGACAACGACGATGATCAGAATCAGATTTGGTCACTGTTTAACATTCCCATACCTATTCAGAATGGGCAGAATAGACTCTCCCAACTGCACCTGCGGAGAATTTGGCGATGCCAACCAGTTATTTTTCAACTGTAGAAATAACAGAATCAATTGCCACATACTGCATACAAAACTTACAAGATTAGGTCTGCATACCCCGTCGGTTGTAATATTTTGGTAAATTTCCGAAGAAAACTGCGGCAATACAGGTAATTATTTATAAATATTGTACCGTGATTTTATTTTAATATGAAACATTGCTGCTCATATTATTATGGAAATGTACGACTGATGTTTTTGTGATAACGAATGTTAAAAATAATAAATTTAATTAATTACGATATATTACAATATAAGCAGCTCAGTTGTTAGAATGTTACAATTGGTGAATCGCGACGTGATCCAAAGTGACATCCGAACGAGGAGAATTAAACAAGTCCGAAATTGCAAGAGTTTCTGTTAAATTGCCTCCGTCTTGGAAAGCCAATCCGCAAATATGGTTCTGTCAAGTAGAGTCACCATTTACCGCGGCTAGCATCAGTTCAGAAGAAACTAAGTATCATTATGTACTGGCTGCAATTGAAAGCGATGTGTTACAGCAAGTGAGTGACATTATTTTGAATCCTCCTAGGAACGACACATTGCGGTGATATTTAATAATTAATTAAAATAAATTGTATATAATTTGTAAATAAATAAAACAGAAAAGAAAAAACATTTGACAACAAAGTCACGATACAAAATATGCAAATTCTTAAAATTAAAGGCAATCAAATTAAGTCAAAAAGTGAAAGTAAAAAGGAAACAAAAAATGCAAAATACCGAAGCTGAGATCCAAGTGAATATGTCTGCCGAAGACAATAGTTGGTTCGAGGGCAGATTACAGCAATCATTGTGGGAGGAATTTTGTGCATATATGGACAAACACCATAAAAAATCGAAGGGGCCCTCGTCTGCACGATATTGGCCTGTCAAGGAACAGACAACCAAGAGAAGGAGACGTCTAGTGGATCTGGAGGACGGTCGTCGAGTACGGCTCAACGCTGCAAAGATCTAGGACCTGCAAGTTGATTACGAACAACTTTTAAAACAAAATCTAAAAACAACAATACACTGAGTTAGTGATGTGAGTGAAAAGAATCTTTTGTGTTAATTTAAGCGAAAAGGAATTTAATTTTGTTTACATGTTTTGAAAAATGTTAGGTTAGAAATTTTGTTATTGTTTAATTTCAGGTTTCACAAGGAAAACTATTTACGTTTATGTTTGATGATAATCAAATTAATTTAATTAATCACTTACCTGTGAAGATTGTGGGTAGTAATTGAAATTTTTCAAAATTTAGTTTGTGTGTTGATGTAAAGGTAAACATTGTCAAAAAAACGTAAGGAAGTTAAAATCCCCAACCAGGATGGGAAACCTATACCAAAGATATAACTAGAATTTTTATAGGCGGCGCAAGCGTATTCCATTCGGACAAGTTTCAACACGATTAAACGAAATTTTTAGTTTGACCGGTACGGGGAGAAGATTATTCATTATTCACTGATGATTGCTCGCGGCGTACAGATCGTTCGCACGCTAATTTTAAAAATTCAGTTAATAAGATTTGCATTTTGGTCACATTTTCAATTTTATAGTTTTGAACAAATGTTTTTCTGAATGACGAAAATTTGAAGCAATTATTAAAATTAATTTCAAACTTAAATTCTTATTATTTATTCAACAAACAAAATTAAAATTTTGCAACAGGCTTAAATGATTTATACTGGTTTGAATGCAAGTTTGCTGGTATAAATTTTTGGAAGCCTAAACAATTTAAACTGATTTGAATGTAAGTTTGTTGGTTTAAATTGTTTATACAAATTAAGAAAAGAGTCAAAGTTAAAACAAACTTATAACAAAAACCATTAAAAGAAAAAGATCAAAAGAGAAAGTAATAAGCAAAGAAAAGAATAAAATAAAAGACAAATATTCTGAATGCCCAAGGAACCCAAGCAAGAGAGATAGGAGTAAGCTGGAGCAAATAAGGGAAAAGAAACAGGTAATGTTGGAAACCGGTGGTTTAAGTTAAAAAAAAATTAAGAAACATAAAAAAGAAAATTCACAAACCACCGAAACCACTTAAACCACCAACGTGGGTACAAAATTACCCACAACACAGCAATATGTATATGCAACTCTCAAGAAAATATTAGTAGATTGTTTCGCAGATTCTGAGAAGAGACTTCAGAAATTATTAACAGAGTTAGATCTTGGGGATAAAAAACCAAGTCATATATTATGTGAAATGAAGGAATTATCAGCTAAGCAAATCAACCACGAGGTACTAAAGTCTTTATGGTTGCAACGTCTGCCATTACATATTAGAGCAATTTTAACGGCCAGCAGTGGTTCTTTGAAGAATTTAGCAATGATGGCGGATAAAATTCGTGAAACGACCGGAAAGTCTTTATCAATTTCTGGTTTAGATGCACCCAAAAAAGCAACAAACATTCAAGTTTTAACTAAGTGTTGATAAAGTTCAAGTGGATCAATTATCACAGGAGGTATCACAGGTTAGTTGGCCCTCCTGAAAATAAACTAATTTTTGTTCAGTGTCGCTCGACGCATGTTTACGTTGTATTTATTGTTTTCCGAGTTATTATTTTGCTTTCATACGAATTTTTAAACGGATCTTTTCAGAGCCAACGTTTGCATACATATTGCAATTAGGTATTTGAAATGACTGTATTAATTCATAATTAATTAGGACCAGACTATTTTGTAGCGAAAGGTCTAATGGTGTGCCAAAATGCCCTTTACGGAAGAGCAAGAGGCTTTCATTTTGAAAGCATACTTTCGAAGTGGAACCCGCAATGCTGATGGTACTTGGAGGTATTCCACACGTTCCTGTATTGAACAGTTTAATGAAGAATTTCCTGATGTTCGCGTTCCATATAAGGTTTTTGTTTAACATAAGGAACGTATTGTTACTCGTTTGAAACGAAGCATTGCCTTTGTAAGGGCAAATCATCAGGACGACCAACAGTTTTAACTGAGGAAGTTGTTGATGACCTTCGTGGTCGTATGGATCAGAGCCCAAATAAATCGGTACGAAAACTTAGTGTACAAACAGGTATGGAATATTATTTGAATATTTAATGTGAATATAACTAAAATGTATCCTTAGTTTTGTCTTATGGTACTTGCCAGAATGCATTGAAGAAAAACTTAAAAATGCATCCATATAAAGTTACAACTGTACAACAATTATTGCCATTTGACTACCAAAAACGGGTGCAATATTGTGAATGGTTCAATAATACTCTAAATAATGATTTATTAGATCTGACATTTTTCACTGATGAAGCATGGTTTCATTTGTCGGGGTAGGTAAACAGTCAGATTTACCGAACATGGGCTACTGAAAATCCACACACATTTGTTGAAACAAGTTTGCATCCGATAAAAATAGGAGTGTGGACTGCAATTTCAAGACGTCGTATAATTGGTCCAATTTTTTTTCATGATACCATCAATGCAGAAAGGTATCGGACACAAATACTGGACATATTCATCAATGAATTGTATGATGATGAACTTCAATACGGGTTCTTCCAGCAAGACGGTGCACCTGCACATCTGCTCGACAAACTCTTCAACACTTGGAAGAATTTTATGATGACAGAGTAGTTAGTGTAGGACGGTGGCCACCACGTTCTCCAGATTTAACTCCACTTTATTTTGGGTACTTGAAAAATAAAATTTTTGCAAATCGTCCTCATCATTTAAACGAATTACAAGCTGCAATTATACAAGAAACAAGAAACATTAATACATTGAACGTGCTATTTGAAAATATGAAGCGTCGAGTAAATTTGTGTCTAGAAAATAATGGTGCACACTTTGAGCATCTCTTATAATAAAGTAGAGACCCAGTTATCCGAGTTCCATATTAACTAATAGTAATAGAGTAGAGTATTGTTTTTTGTAGTCCGATCTGCACTAAGTTTGTAAATAAAAATAATTTTTGTGTGGTATATTTTTCTGACGTTAAATGCATCCAAATCTACCTACTTAAAAGAGAATCCGAGATGTAACTTATTTTTTGCTTGGAAACCACAAATAAAATGTCCATGATGAGTTTTTCTGTAAAGGTTATGTCATGAATTAAGATTCCGACTACATACATTTGTGAGTGCACGCCTATGCATTTGACCAACTTAAGAAAAATATTGAAAGGCGGGAAATTCAACTTGTCCTCAATCATTTATGCTCATACTGTAGTTAGAGCATATCACCAAATACGGATAGCTAAAGAGGACATCCCTAAAACAGCCGTCATTACTCCATTCGGTTTGTATGAATTTCCTTGCATAACATTCGACCTGTGTAATGCAGCACAATCTTTCCAAAGACTCATACACGAAGTTTTAAATGGTCTTGATTTCTGCTTTCCGTACATGGACGGTATTCTTGTAGCCTCCTTAGGTATCAGTAAACACAGATAACACCTTAGAACAATTTTTCAACGTTTATAAAATTTTGGATTAGTAATCAACGCCCACCGCCAGCAAATGTGTTTTTGGACAACCGCAATTTTTAGGCCATCTCATTTCAGATGTAGGTATCAAACCACTTCTTGACAAAGTAAAAGTTATACAAGAGTTCCCACAACCATCAACAATAAAAGAACTCAAGCGCTTTTTCGCAACAGTAAATTTTTATCGTCGTTTTTTGCCCAATGCAGTAGAACGTCAGGCAATACTTTTGGAATACCTTAAAGGGAATAAAAAGAATGACAATAGAAAAGTAACTTCATCGCAAGAGGCAATAACATCATTCAATAAAATTAAATTAGATTTAGCAAATGCAGCACTTCTAGCACATCCGATTCCAGATGCCCCTTTAGCACTTCTACACTGAGAAAAGTGAAACAAAATAACAGTTTATTATATCTCATTTTGTTAATGAATAAATTACTGATAAACTGCAAACAACTAACTGTTTATCTCGAGCAAATAAATGCGTATCTTTGATAGGAGTCTTTAACTTTTATGTACCAACATGTTTACGTATGGCAAAAGTTTAATTGCAACAAATAAATGCTTACACTAAGAACAATATACAGCGTGTCCCAACAGTGTGTTCTCGGGCCATATCTCCATAACTACTGAAGATACAAAAAAAATTTTCGACACAATTTCTTTTTTAATTTAAGAGATCTACAACACAAAATTATTTTTATCTATACAGAGTGAATCAAAACAGTGGTGCCGGACACAACTGTTTTATTTCAAATGGCATGCCCTATATATGAAACCAAATTTGGATTGCCCATAAAATTCTACACATTTTCTGTACACCATTGCCTATACCTAAACCTAACCGTTCTTGAGATATTTAACATTTTGTCTAAAAACTGCTATTTGCAGCCACTATTTTATTTGTATCACAAAATCTTTTAAGCGGACACTTAAAAGATTTTGTGATACAAATTTCATCGGACAAGAACCAACTGTAAACTATTTTATTTATTCATATTTTACTTATTTTTAACTCTAAGAAAAAGATTTTTGGTACAGATATAGTTGACACATGAGCTTATCATAAGCCATTATTAGATGTACTTTTAACGCTACAGGGTGGCCATGGTAATAAACAAAATATCAGAAATTTCAAAATGGCAAAACTCAATTTTCTTAAATAGCATGTCCTATATTTCTCTATCCTAGATTCTTCGTTTAATAAAGTACTTTCATTTTTGTTAAGTATGTCTTATACCTATCTGCAATATTTTTTGAGATGTTCGGATCTATTTGAATTATTATCAATCCTGTACCAAGTCTAAAATATTGGAAAATGGTATTACGATTAATTTGTGTAGCTCAGTTCTTCAAACCTAACACAAAAGGAAATTATCAAATGGACGACTGGGAATATTTAGTACAGTTTTTTTCAAAATTCAAATACTTCGCATGTGGAAGATGAAGAAAATAAATTTTACGAAAATGAAATAGATACTATAGATTTAGATTATATGGATGAACTAGAAGAGGATGAAATACAAAGTTTATAACCTGTGAGCAACTAAAAATCAGATTAGAGTCGGCGGTGCAAAGAAAAAGTATGTCTGTTACTAACGCGGGTTAGGTCTGACAGTTCATGAATATATTAGGTTAATTAATTCAGTTAATCACAGACATACATTTTCTTTGCACAGCCTACTCTAATCTGATTTTTATTTGCTCACTTTTTATTATCTTGCAGGACGAACAGTTCATCAGTATATTAAAAATAAAAAAAAAATTTTCAACATGTTTGAGAGCCATAAAAACTACTTCGGCAGATGAATCTATTTCTCAGTTTAAAATTTTGACCCAATTTAAAGCCTATTCAGAAAACATTATTTTCGTAACAAGGTAAGCATTTTTATTTACTTTTTATTACGCCTGTCTTACGA
This sequence comes from Dorcus hopei, assembly GCA_033060865.1. Taxonomy (NCBI): domain Eukaryota; kingdom Metazoa; phylum Arthropoda; class Insecta; order Coleoptera; family Lucanidae; genus Dorcus; species Dorcus hopei. The sequence continues at coordinate 38,148,819 of CM065421.1, read as the reverse complement.
CAGACGCACCACGCTATAACTCTGTTATTAATAGTCCGATTTCAGTAATTCTAAAATCACATAATACTGATTTATATACAGAGATCGCCAGATAAGTCGGGCCATATGGGAAATTTTTTTATTATTGATTTCTCAGAAATATTTATTCTTTATAAAAGTTCCTGCATCTTCCCAAACTCAACATACACTTATCAAAATTTGAATACCTGTTGTCATATACCGAGGAGATCAAAATATTTGAAATCGACATAAGAGTAAAGTACCTTTATTTTTCAAAATGCGCGAAAAAAAAATATGTGCTGCTATTTGAAAAAAAAAGTTGACTGTCGCGTAACAAAAATGTCATACTAAAAGAAAATCAATAATGATACCCTTTTGTAGTATTTATAAATTAGTCTAAAGTGATTTTTGAATTACTGAAATCCGATGATTAATAGCAGAGTTATAGTTCGGTGTGCTTTTCGTAAGACAGACAGTGTAATCATAATTAGAAATTCTGTATACACGCATTTTACAATTCAACCTGTATACAAACTTTTAATTTTTAGTGAAGTTTTGAAAATTTTAAGAAAAGCAGAAATTCATATCAGAAAATATGCTTCAAAATTGATACAAGGAGAAACAAAATTAAAGTTTATAGTGGCATTATTTTTAAATTCGAATTCATTTCCGCTTCCCACTTGCCATAACGTTTAGAGTTGTGTCGTTCACGAACGAATCGTTCATTTTGAACGATTTTGAACGCTTCGTAATACGAACGATTCAAAAGATTCGTCCTTTAAATGAGTCATTCGCGAACGAACGAATCTTTTGAGTCAACGAACGAGATGAACGAAATGAACGGATCGGATGCGTACATTTATCGAGTGTGCTCAGTTCTAATCAACGATTGGCTTGCGTTAACATATTTTAAGTATGGTTTTCGTGTTTTCGTTAATGTGTTTCAGGGTGCCTATTCTAATTCAAGATTTAGACTCGAAAACTGTTTCGATGTCGAAATCTTGCATTGCTTTTCAATGAAACATTTCGATAACGAAACAGTTTTCGAGTCGAAATCTTGAATTAGAATAGACGTTCAGATTTACACTTATTTTTCGCTCGGACACTTAAATAAATAAATAAAACTGGAATGTTACGGCACGACGTGACGATTCGTTCATTTCGTTCAATTGAATCAAATCACTCAAATGAATCTGAATCATTCTGAATCATCTCGTTCGAAAAGATTCGTTCGTTCACGAACGACATTACAACGAACGAAATGAACGAATTTTTACTCAAAAGATTCGTTCGAATTAACTCATTGATTCGTGAACGACACAACTCTAATAACGTTGCCTCCGATCTTACTAAAATTTATTTTAAATCAAGAACATGTTTTATATTAAGAAAAGAAAATAATTCTACAAATTTAAGGCAAGGGTCTGCAAAATGTGACAGCAGAAGTATGGGTATGAGAAGAGCAATTCAAAGCATTCGTTAATTATTGTAAGATTATATAGAAAAATAAAAACCTGATGAATCGTAGGGATGATTGATGTTAACTAGGGTGGGTCAAAAAACCAAACTTTGAGATAATCTTACCTAATAGCAAAATTATGTTGTCTTTTAGTGATATGATGACACCTACGAAATATTTTTGAATTTAATTAATATTTAGAGGGTGCGCCTTACGTTTGATTTTTTGAAATTATACAAGAAAGGCCATATAGTATGCCATGAAAAATTCGTATTTGTAATAATAATAATAACAGAGTTATCATCAAAACTGTATACTAAAAGGGCAAGGGAAGTTGGATAAAATTAAAACTCGAATCTCACAGCAATGCCTAAATTCGATAGCAAGAAAGATTTCAATATTGAATGATTTTCATTAATTTTTCTGTTGTATTATTTTTTTAATTATTAATAAATGATTATTTTATTCTAAAAACCCTATTTTCCTTGAGACATTTATGTTATATGACTACCAGAATATATTTAAGTTATTCGTATTTCCAAGGCAAAGCGCAACCTGAAGATGAGGTGCTATTTACTTTAAATTCTAGCATTACACTGTTTTCATGTAAAGGCAACATAATTTTGCTATTAAAAATCAAAAGCGCAATATTCGTTTTTCTCCATACAAGAATGACCCACCCTAATGTTAACATCGATTTTGACAGCAAAACATCGATAATCATCGCATGTAAAACAACGTTGTTTATCAATATCGACGTATTTATCACGTATTGAGTGTTATGTTTTTCAGTCCTGTATAGGGTACTAGCGCATTTGCGTGAGGTGGTGGCGGGGAGGGTTTAGCGTTTGACCAACATCGTTGTCTTCAGTATATTTTACTAGGTATTTATTGAATAGCATCTAGTACCGATATTTTAAATTCGTCCACGCAGCCACAACAAATGCATTTATTATTATCAAAGTTTCATCTTCCTCGATTGATTAAGGTACCAAATCAACACTCCGTGATTTAGTACCTTACATTAAAGGAGTAACACACGCCCTCTTCGGCTATTACTAGAGAATTTTCTCCAACATTCTAGAAGAGTGATGCAATCAAATATTACATCTTCTATCCGAGGAGTCGTCTATAATATCAATCAACTATTAATTAAATTTATAACAAAAGAATAAGTGTATTTAAATCCTTTCGTATTTTGATGACAAAACGATCATCATCAAACCAAATAGATTTACCATTTGCGTCTGTTACGACATTTCTGAACAAGCCTTCGAGATTTGTGAACAAGTGTTGTAAAAAAATAATCTGTATTACCGACCGAAAGAGAAGCAATAAAGTTTTTGTGCAAGCAAGTCGAATTTTTTGCTACCAGCGACAACAATTTCACAAACATTTCTTGGTCCTTCGAGTAAGATAGAATCGACGCAATTAGCAGCAAAGCAGAATGTAAGTGTGCATTCCTTCTATTATTTCCTTTGCTCATTGCTCAATTCCATTACGATTATCTATTTTTAAAAACGAAGAGGGAATAAAAAACTTACATCTTCTCCATTAAGTGTATAATAAAGGTTTGGAAGGGCGCTACATATACACTGCGTTCGTAAAGTATGGAATAAATTCATTTTCTACGAAATAAACGACTTTTATGTAAAATCCTAAGACAGGTCGATTTTCAATTAAAAAATGACACTATTTTAGTGGAATTTTGTATCTTCCCCTCCAACCCCCTCCGAGTGACAGTTGCCCCTTTAAAATTTTTAAATGGAATGGGGGGTCATGTGATACCTCATTTAGAAGAGCTTTTCATTCTCTATTTAGTAGTATAAGAATTTTTTTTATTCCTATTTTTTCTAAAAAGAATAAGACATTTTCAAATCAACACACAAAATTTTAAAATGAAATAATTTAAATGAAATGTTCGAACTGGGAACCGTTTGATTCATGACAATAGTACAAACGTTGCCGACGTTCATCTAAAACATTTCATTTCCAGGGTAATTTGATTAATTACAATTTTTTTGAATTTTTTTAAAATTCATTATGAAAACGAGTAGAAACTGTAGATACTAATGCATGTAATCAACGTAGAAGTAAAGGTAATAACACCAATATCAAAGAAACTGTTCAAAATGTCCTCCTCCTACCTCTTGACTATAACCAAGACGAAATTCAAACTCATGCAAAACATTAATTAATTAATTAATTTTAATTCTTCAAGACTGTTTGGTTTAGTTCTGGAGACTTTACTTCTTAGAAATCCCCATAAAAAGAAATCGAGAGGTGTTAGATCAGGAGATCTAGCCGGCCACTCAATTGCCCCCCTTCGACCAATCCATCTATTGGGGAAAATGTTATCCTAATAATCCATTTTAAAATTTTGTGTGTTGATTTTAAAATGTATTATTCTTTTTAGAAAAAATAGGCATTAAAAAAATTCTTATACTACTGAATAGAGAATGAAAAGCCCTTTCAAATGAGGTATCACATGTCCCCCTATTCTATTTAAAAATTTTAAAGGGGCAACTGTCACTCGGAGGGGGTTGGAGGGGGAGATGCAAAATTCCGCTAAAACAGTGTCATTTTTTAATTAAAAATCGACCTGTTTCAGGATTTTACATAAATATGGTTTATTTCGTAGAAAATGAATTTATTCCATACTTTACGAACGCAGTGTATATGTTTCGGTCTAGCTAATAACATAAGACCATCATCAGGCTAAAAGAATTACAAATTGTAAGTTTGAAAGTTTGATGAAATTGAAAAGTTGACTTACCTAAAAGTAACATTTTAAACAAAAATTGAATGAATGGAGAAATTCTGATAACTGCTGAACTTCCTCCTTTATCAAAATTTCTCCATTCATTCAATTTTTGTTTAAAATGTTACTTTTAGGAAAGTCAACTTTTTAATTTCATCAAACTTTCAAACTTACAATTTGTAATTCTTTTAGCCTGATGACGGTCTTATGTTATTAGCTAGACCGAAACATACAGGGTGTTCACGGGAAGCCGCTACAATAGCCAACTTTTTTATTTGAATTTTTACAAGGTAGCTTAAATTAGAAAACTTTCAGGACGTCACCTGCTGCATTTTATGGCAACATCAGAAAAATAAATGACTGTCAGGTTTTCGAGATTTTCAATTGTTTTCAATTTTTTTAATGGAACGTTATATTTTTTACCATCGCATCGCGTCCAAGGCGTCAAATTAATTATGTCTCTAAAATATTACCTTATCTAGAGGTATTCCTCCATCTCTATTATCAACGGCTAAAATTGGGTGGAACGGACCGACGTGGCTTTCACGCAATAAAAATGAATGGCCTAGAAATACCACAAACACATTGAAAAGAACAGAAATACCAGAAGTAAAGAAAACTTCTTCATGTTTTTTTTACATTTGGAAGGGGAAGTATTTCCCTTTAATCGGTATTCATCTCTTGTAAAGTTGAAACGTGTGACTGCATTATGTCTCAGGTTTATAAATAATTGTAAAAATAATCAAAACACTATTAAAGACCTAACTATTTCAGTTGAAGAATTAAATGCGAGTTTTATGAGACTGATTAGATTAGCTCAAAGTGAATTTTATTCATCAGAAATAGTACGCCTAAAAGCTAACAAGGCTTTGAAGCCTAATAGCACTCTTATCACTTTGGCTCCATTTTTAGATGAAGACAATATTTTGCGTGTAGGAGGTAGACTCCAAAACTTGCAATTAGAGTTTGGTGAGAAACACCCAATTCTTCTTTCAAGCAAACATACCTTAACAAAGTTGATATTCCGGCATGAACATGTAAAATTATCTCACGCTGGGCCTCAATTATTATTAGCAACTGTCCGTTCTCAATTTTGGGTACAAAATGATCGCAATTTAGCACGAAAGGGGGTGCATGAGTGTATTCGTTGTTTTCGGGCGAAACCGGCTACTGATATACCAATAATGGGCAATTTACCTGCTCACTGTGTTCAGCCATCTTTCCCGTTTTTAATAACTGGGACAGATTACGCAGGTCCATTCTTAATTAGAGATAGTGGGCGTGGAGTTAAAAATATCAAATGTTATGTATGCATTTTCGTGTGTCTAGCAGTGAAGGCACTCCACTTAGAAGTCGTGTCAGGTCTTACAACAAAGTCCTTTCTAGCTACTTTTAAACGGTTCATTGCCAGAAGAGGAAAACCCGCCCACATGTATTCTGACAATGGCACTACTTATGTTGGTGCAAGCAATGAGGTTAAAGAATTATTTGAAGTTTTAAACAAGCAAAGTTCTGTAATTGGTAATTCATTGGGAAATTATGGCATTCGTTGGCACTTTATGCCACCGTATTCTCCAAATTTTGGAGGTATATGGGAAGCGGCCGTTAAAAGCTTCAAATATCACCTCAAATGCAATAGCTCCCTCACTTATGAATTATACATATAAACAATATTATATATTTCACACATCGATTACAAGAGTGTTGCAATCGATGTGCAATTCTATAACTCGTTGCGCTTTACACCCTGTTACGGGACTCGGTTGTCATAGCACTGTTCTTTGCATAATTCTAAGAAGAAAATCTTAAAACAAAAACTTTGTACGAGCCGTTCTGTTTATATTCGAGATCATTAAATTGAAGATATGAGTAATAAAAAATGCATTTAACCGACCAAAATTTGTTCAAATTATAATTTTGTAGAAGTTTTTGTTATCCTTGCAGTTTGTCCGCCATTCTAAGTTATTTTAACATGTCTTCAACTGATAAAAACTAATAAAATAAATAAAATAAGTTTTTGTATGAAGATCTTTTTAGAATCATTCAAGGAACAGCGCTACGACCTCCGCAATCACTAGTTTCTGAACAGCCTGTATTATTTTTGGAAAATTGTACATCAATACAGATATCAAAAAATACACATACATCCGAATATCTTTGTGTTTTATTAAATTGTACGCATTCATTTTAGTTATCATAGAAAATAATTTTTACCTTAAATAACGAATGCAGTTAATACTTGCAACACTTCATTAAAGTGCTGCACGTTGTAAAGAGTAAAGTATTTTATTCGAAGTATGAAATTTAAACAACAGGTTTTACAATTACCTGTACAAAACTTCGATGATGCAATGCAAATGAAACTTTTAAACGCCCTTAGCCCTCTTTTTGGAGGATCCAGCAAACGTGGCATTATTACCGGACGATCAGGTGTAGGGAAAAGCAACCTGTTGGTCACGCTATTAGTGCATCCAAACGGGTTGCGTTTTAAAAATTTATACATTTGTTGTAAGACTTTATCTCAGGGGAAGTATGAATTTCTTCGAAAATTGCTAGCAACAGTGCCCGTGATAGGTTACTTTGAAATTTCTGATATTGATAAAATGGTATCACCTGAAAACGTAAAAAAATATTCAGTTATTGTTTTTGACGATGTTCAATGCAGTACACAAAATTTAATTAAAGAATACTAATACTAATATTTTTCATTTGGACGCCACAGAAACGTTGATTGTTTTTATTTAAGTCAGACTTACAGTGCAATTCCCAAACAAATGATTCGCGATAATTGTAAGTTCTTGGTATTATTTCATCAAGATTCCACAAATTTAAGGCATATATACGACAATCATGTGAGCGCAGACCTAACTTTTGATCAATTTCGTGATATGTGTCACACTTGTTGGAAGGAACAGTTTGATTTTTTAGTTATTGATACTGACTGCCCCATAAATGCAGGTAGATACCGTAAAGGATTTGACACATATATACATCTTTAAAACGACTACATTTTATAAACTTTATCAGTATTGTAAAAGACGTTACAGAAAACGCATGCACCATGAGTAACAAACTTAAAGCTGAATTAGCTACTGCACGTGAAAGGTTGCGTACTAAATTAAAAACACTTAAATCTGATATCGAACAAGCAAGACGTCATATTGAGCAATCACAAAAGTATCTTCAGACAACTTAGTCACCTATTGTAGAACCACTAAGAGATATTGTTAATAAGCTGGATGTCGTTCGCAGTGTATTACCTAAAAAAGAAGAGCAACAATCGTACGAAGCTAGTGAAAAAGGCTTTAAAGGGGAACCAAAAAGTTCTTTCATACGAAAAAGACCAATTTATAAATTAAAATCTGATTCTTCATCACGAATTACATGGTCAGAAAAGCAAGATGTGAGTACTTCAACACCAGTTGGTCGTGAAATTGAAAAGAAACAACCTTCCATCTTAGAAGAAGAAAAAATTCACGACATCTCTCTTGAAGAGCCTGAATCAACATCAAAATCTGCTTATGAAGAAGCTGAAGATAGCAGTAGTGTCCCTTTGGACGAATCCGAAGCTCATGTTCGTACTCTTTTAGAAGAACGAAAATCAATACTACAATCTAAATTACAATCACTAGAGGTACAGGCTGCTTTACAACAAATTGATCCGTTACCACGTGATTATATTACACGATTTAACGTTGATGTGGAAAGTGAATTTGACACTAAATACGGTGTAAGAAAACATGATGGGAAATTGTTTATTGGTACCGAGGAACTTACGTTTGATGATCGTGATCTTGTAATAGGAGACTTGACATATAAGGGTACCAAAGGTTTGTATGAACTGATTTTTAAGAAAGCTCCTGAGAAATTTACATTTCACGATGTACGTGACTATAGAGATATATTGAGAAGAACTCATGCATTTAAAGTAAATTATGATCCTTCTGGGCGAATATCTGCAAGTAGAGGATATAAGTATACGAATATTATAAAATCAATAACGCAGGGAAAACCACCAAACGTTTGGTGGGCTCGAAGCTGGAAAACAGGTGGAGCTTTAGAAAACAACTTATACCTAACAGGTGTACACAGTATCAATACTGGAATAATCCTAATGAACTAGTAGAACGATTACGTTTATTGAAAGCATCAGAATCTGCTGGTCATACAGGACATACCAATGAAAGAAGCCAAAATTATTCTGTAGCCCTTATTTAACAAGACATCACCGAGGACATTTTCCAGTGCGACGACGTCTTTGTTATCAGTTAACAATGACGATTGATAAATTTGGAAGACATATTCACAAGCACAGTGTTATGAAACATATTTCTGCTACACCATTATTTTACGAAACATTATTGGAATTTCATAGTGACCAGTTAAATGCCCAAGGCGAATTTATTCTTTCAACTAGAGGTAATCAAGCAACGTGTACGATCCAAGAAACTGATGTTGTTAGAAAAGTAATTTTTCATAAACCTAGCAACAAGAAAGTATCAATCAACGGTATAGATTGCACTGACACTTTAATTGGAAGAACGTTGAACGTGGGAGATAAAATTTCATTTGCTTGTACAGCTTTAATTTGTGCAACTACATTATTTGTTGAATTTATTATAAGAAAACGAATTTTAACTGAAAATATCTAATTTATCATCGAATGTAAAACGTGATCTTGTTGATGAACTGCACAAACCAGCAAGGAAAAACTTTCATCGTCGCCGAGTTATAATAAAAGGTCTCAGAGATCTTTTCCAAGCAGACTTAATTGAAATGCTTCCTTATTCAAAGATAAACAAAAGATACAAGTACATTTTGACTGTGATCAATAGCATTAAAAAATAAGACGGGTAAAGAATTAACCAAAGCTTTGCAATCGATTTTATCTGAAGGCGGAAATTCTATACCGAAAAATCTACAAACAGATAACGGAAAAGAATTTTACAATGCAGACTTTCAACATTTAATGAGTATAGAATTAATTACTATAGCACATATTCTAATTTAAAAAGTTCGATAGTTGAACGCTTTAATAGAACATTAAAAAAAAAATGTGGAAAGAATTTAGCATGCAAGGAAATTTCGGCTGGCTCAATTTATTACCACAACTAATAGAAGAATACAACAACACAGTTCACAGTACGACCGGTTACAAACCCAGTAAGATAAATCAAAGAAATGCGAAAAGTATTTTACACTCCGTCTACAGCAACATTAAAATTGTGGATCCAAGAATTGCAAAATTTAAAGTTGGAGATCATGTACGCATCAGTAAATATAGACAAGCATTTTCAAAAATGTACACTCCAAATTGGTCTAATGAAATATTTACCGTCACATCAGTGAATAATACTTTTCTCAGAACTTACCTAATTAAAGATGCTGACGATGAAGCTATACTCGGTGGATTCTATGAATACGAATTGAATATGTGAGATTAAAAAGGGCCCAAGTCCAGATTGTATATGTCTATTATTTTGGTAAAATTTAAATAACGTTTTTATCTGGTTATGTGATCTAAACACAAAGAAATTTAATATAGTAACAGGTGAAAGAAAAAGTTTACATATTAAAAAAAAAAACAACTGTCAAAAACCTTTAATTTCTCATAATCATCGGAGCAGGACTTGGGCCCCTTTTAATCTCACATATTCAATTACAAAAAGTGAAACATCCTGATGTGTATTTAATTAATGTGTTGAGAAAAAAGGCAATAAAGCCCTCGTTAATTACCTAGGGTTGAGCTCGAAATATGATACTTGGATACCAAAACACAATATTTTATAATAAATTTTTATTAAGTACAGTTGTAAGATATAATATTTAAATAAAATGTCTTAATATTTTACTTTTACTTACTAATATATCTTATACTCTATTTACAATTTATTAATTTTTTCCAATTCTTTCTCTAAACCTTGAATTAATTCTTTTAATTTTCTATCTTTTTCGATTTCAGCTATTTAGTTATGCCCCCATGCCAGAGTATGAATTTTGTCCTCTAAAATGTAACGTTTATCATCATGGGATGATAGTGCAATTTTGTTTTTTAATTCTGTGTATACCGTATGAAAATCAGAATGAAATACATACATTTTTCTATAAATAAAACCGTCTTGTTCAACAATTTGTTTATAATCATTTACAGTTAAATATTTATTTATTACATATTTTTTAGCACCTTTCGCTCTTTTAAATATATTTACAGTTGGTTCTTGTCCGATGAAATTTGTATCACAAAATCTTCTAAGCGGACACTAAATCGCGCAACTATACACTTTACGTTTCGCAGTCGTTCGACTGCTTCGTCAGAAGTGAAAATTTTCACTTCTGACGAAGCAGTCGAACGACTGCGAAACGTAAAGTGTATAGTTGCGCGATTTAGTGTCCGCTTAGAAGATTTTGTGACTTTTAAATATAGTTTGAAATAAGGTCAAGGCTGTGCCAACAAATGATTTTACTATCTCTCCTGCGTATTTATCTTTAAATAGTCCAATCACAGCTGGAGTTTGAGGCATTTCGTGCATACTATTTACTGCATAATTTGAAGTATCAAATTTATCTAAATTCTGTTTTATATCTTCATATACATTATTAGTATTAATACTCAATATTAAACTGTCCGTATCTGTATATAATAAGTCTGCATGATTGTCATACTTTTGTTTTATGAAATTATAATAAAAGTCGTACATCACCGTTTTTGGTATGTCTAAAACACAAAATCCCACATATAAAGGTTTATTATAATTTATTTGCACTATTGCGACTAAATGATCACTAAAAATTTTGCTTGACTTATAGTTTAGTTTCGCGATCAAAACTTCAGCTTCCAGTCTTCGATTATGTGTTTCCCAATGCGTTGCTAATTTAATATCAACTCTATTTTCAACATTTTCCATAGTTTTCCGAAAACACTGTTATTCAACAATTTATAAAAAAAATTTCAAATTCATTTTTTGCATCGGCTCGCTTCTTGGAATTAAAATCTATGTAAATTTTTAACCATCGAGATTGTGAAAATTTAATTGCTCTGTGAATTCGAGTTAATACTAAACCAGTTCCAAACATTGTTTCAAGTTTAAATAATGAATTATATAATTAGTTTTATTACAAAGATTTGGAATAAGCTTACTATACATTGAATTCGGTGAAATAATGTTTTCAGGACAAAATGGTAAATCATTATGACGGTCATGTAAATGAGCAGGATATTCCAAATCCACTTCGAAAACGTATCCGATATCTGAATCTTCCTCTAACTCTAAAATATTTAAATTATTAATTTCATCTGTGGATAACCAAGCAAAATTTCCCCATGGAAACCTCGAACACATTGCGAAACCATATAAGTTTGTAGCATCAAGATATATTAAAAATTTAGTCGGCAATGTGGAGTCGGAACCTTGTAAAAATAAATTATTAGCGTTTTCCATTCTTTTACTACACATACTTATACCTCCACGAATACCCTTTTTGAAAAAATGTAACATATCAACATCTTGTAATAATTCTAATTTAACTTTTGTCATTCGCAACTTTGCCTCCCAACTTAATCCCGGAGCTGTATAGAAATGACAAGGATCTAATTTATAGTTATTAATACATAGATCTCTAAAATTTTCAAAAACATCTGCTAATAGTAAGACATCAGATGTTAAATATACATCACTATAATCACCCATTGTTTTACAATTAAATGAATTCCAAACACGTTCCGCTCTTATATTTTCATCGTTTAGTGCATCATAAAATTCTTCTTTACGTGGCAATTTCGGAAAATCTAATTTTATATATGAATCTATATAGCAGTACGGAAATACCCCTTTTTGACATACTAATTTAAACAATTTATCATCACTGAAATGTTTCCTAATTTCTCGACATTGCCAATCTTCCAAATATGAGCTTAATTTCTGGAAAGATGATTCCATGAAACGAAAAGAATCCACAAATCTTATTTTAAAATTAATTTTACGCTTTCTTCCTTTACAATCAATGTGTTCTCCTACATGGATTATCTTCGCGAAAGAAATATATTTCTCTTTATTTTGTGCGATTATGTCAACATCTTCACCTTCTAATGCCATTGTTTTTACAAATAAGTGACTGTCATAATTAGAGAGATTATGAAAGAAAACCGGAATGAATTTTGGTACTTTATAATTAATGTTACCTATAGAATGTGCGGCACCTCTAAACGCCCCTGTTAGATGTTCGTGATCACGAACATTTTTATTAATATCCGAAATTGGTTTTTCGCAGATATGACAAATTGTTGCACGATCGTAAGCCTCCTTCTCCTCTCCCGTTAATTCACTCATAGGTACAATCTTGCTTAAATACATTTCATACATACATTTAATATCATTTTCTAGAGACCTTATAAATTCAATCGCAACATTCTGCCCGCGATATACCTTTAATTTTGACAGGTCATCATTAAAACTACATTTAACGTAATACGCAAAAGAATGAGGTTCATGTTCATAACATTTAACTGTAAAAGCTTTATTCGGATTTGGTTCTGCTCTATCTAACGGTTTCAACAAAGCTTCGAAATCAGCATACACAACAAATGGTAGTTTCAATTGTTTTTCAAAATTTTCAAACTGTAATAAGTTCTCTGGTATAGATTCACCATATTTATTTATCCTCAATTCTGTCGATGGTAAAACGATTTTAACAATTTTGCAGTCTTCTCTTTTATGTCTTCGTAATTTTTCCTCAGATGTGAAATATATCAAACATCCCTCGCATATATATTTCTCGTGACCATGGTGTGAAGTTTGCCTTGACACTAAACGTGATAAATTTTTGATCCAACAATAATGAGAGTTTCCACCATTATCATCAACTAACAATAAATTTACATGAATATCTTTCCGGTTTTTTGTAAAATGTAACGGTCCCACTATTTCATTCACCATAATATTACCATTATAATAAGAACTGAGTCCGTATACATTTATAGAAATATTATTCTTATTTTCAAAATATTTCACCTCACTCACTTTCAGTGGAAATTCTAAGTCTGTGAAGTCTGCTACGGTGTTGTAATGCGGATATGAAGACATTCTTTGAGGAGGACCTGTTGGTTGGCACACTGCAGATGTTATCGCCCACGCAAAACAAGCATTATCATTATTTTGAACATTTATGACTGCTTTCTTCGCTCGTATTGAAGCAGGTAATGATACAAAACTGGAAGCCTTTAATGGATTATATTTATTAATGTTAACTTCCATATACAAAATCTTCCGTAAGGCCCATCCTGTAACAAAAACAAAATTTAAAATTATATCCATTTACTAAAAGTTTAGTTAAATTTTTACCTGAATCTCGTTCTTGAAATTCCGACATTTACGCATGCATCTCGTTTACAAAATTCTGATATATACTATATATATCTGTACCAGTGCAAATGATTTTATTTTTAGTGTTGAATGACTTTATCTCTGCATCGTCCTTTGAATTTAAATAATAAACTCCAAACACTTCCACATTTACTGTCAATGCTCTGTGGATATCCACTAGACTTTGGATAAGAGTTAGCACTTTTTCTTTAATATTATATGTAAAATCGTCAATATCCATATAATTATAAGGCTCCGTGAATCGATATGTAACGATTTTGTCACCGAATGCACCAGCGATTTTTTCTATTCCATTTTCTAATGCATTACTTTTATGCGCATTGCTCCGTAAATGTGCTGCGAAACATCTTTTGCTAACGTATATTTCACACACGTCACACTTTACGACATTTAACATTTCAAAATTTTTAGATGATCCGGCAACTTCGTTTACTTTCTGACGTTTTCCGTGACATGTGGTTTTCTTTTGTGACGTTTAAACCATTTAATATAGAAAAAAAATTCAAACGCTATCATCCTCTAATAAAAAAACTCTATACGTTAAATTTATTTGCACTTACACAGGCTGTTCATTTTACAAGTGTCAGCAAGTATCTTTAATATTTCAAATGGAATGCCCTATATATTATTACGTTTTTTTGATAGATCTATCAATTTGGAAAATATTTTATTAACATATTTCTATACCTAAACCTAGTATTTACCGAGATAAATGCCATCAACGAAGAAACACCTTAAATGCAGACCCTTATTAAATTGCTTCTAACATGCTTAATTGAAGAGTCTTCATTATCAGTTATTAAAGTGTAATTACACATGCTTTAAGCTAAGTAATACTATATTAAACAAACCTGAAAACTACACAGTTTGTTGGTGGCTGGCAGTTCTTTCTGCTGAATTTAGAAGTGAAATATTTCAAGTTTTTCTTATGGAACACCCCATAAGTAAAATCATCAACCGATGTAGAATTAAATTTGCTATCTTTTTCCCAAACCTAAAAGTTTCCTATACCTAAAAGCTACGGTTTGTGAGATAATTCTGGTTTTCTTTTTGCTTCGTGATTTATGTCATTTTTAGGGTGCTATAAATGTCAACAAAATGGCCTTTTATCTTTTAAAATTTATATTCAACGATTTCCTGATAGAAAACAGCCAAATGTAAATTAAAGGAAAGATTTGAAGAAGAGGCAGTGTTGCAAATGTTATTTTTAATAATATTAACTTACATGGCACCCTTTTAGGTATAGGACTTTGTTTAGCAAAAAGATAGCAAATTTTATTCTACATCGGTTGATGATTATAGGTATGGGGTGTTTCATAAGAAAAACTTGAAATATTTCACTTCTAAATTCAGCAGAAAGAACTGCCTGTCACCAACAAACTGCGTAGTCCTCAGATTTGTTTAATATAGTGTTACTTAGCTTAAAGTATGTGTAATTTCACGCTGATAGCTTATAATGAAGACTCTTCAATTAAGCAAGTTAAAAGCAATTTAGTAAGAGTCTGCATTTAAGATGTTTCTTCGTTGACGGCCTTTATCTCGGTAAATAGTAGGTTTAGGTATAGAAATATGTTAATAAAATATTTTCCAAATTAATAGATCTATCAAAATTCGTAATAATATATAGGGTATTCCATTTGAAATATTAAAGGTACTTGCTGACACTTGTAAAATGAACACCCTGTGAAATTGCAAATAAATTTAACGTATAGAGTTTTTTTTATTAGAGGATGATGGCGTTTGAATTTCTTTTTCTGTATTAAATGGTTTAGACACCAGAAAAGAAAACCACACTCGGTGGACACGTGGTATATCCTCCTCATTGGTGGGAGGACGATTCAAACGCACTGGTTCAACCTCCTCTGAGGTCACTCTAGGTCACCTTCCACGGATAAACCGATTCTGGAACCTTCTCTGACCTTGACACTGTTTAACTACATCAACTTTAATTAGGTCACCTTCTCTGACCTTGACCCTATTTATCTGGAATTTAGGTCAAGGTCAAAATTATGAATAAGCCAATTCTGGGACCTCCTCTGACCTTGATAGAATTTTAGGTCAAGGTCAGAGGAGGTCCCAGAATCGGCTTATTCCCTCTACTGACAGACACAACTTTTGCTAATTTATGTCTATTATTCATTCCTTACTTTTCTTTCAAATAATAAATACAACATTGTAATGTAAACAATTTATTTGATGAGAATACATACATTTTAACAATTTCTCATAATATAAACTGTATGAAATTCAATGCCAACATTGTCATGAACATTTATATACATTACATTGACAACTCTTGTACTGTCTTCCACTTCTTCATCGCCCGCTACATCATCATTTGCACTCCGGTCTATGTTGTGCAGAACAGCATAAATACAAATAACTGCTTGTGGTTCCAATCTTGTATTTAATTAGCGATATAAGCATAGAAACTGTCTCCTTGTGTGCTCTGTTTTATTTATCATTCTGCGTTTGTGGTTACAAATAAGGTTGACAGAGATAGCCACTGTCTCCTGAGAGTATTCGTAACACTTGCCTCTCCTCAAATCGCACATGAACTATTGACCAATCAAATATGACACTGTCGTGTGAGGAATCTGGACGAAGCACAACAATGTCTAGAATTTCTAAGTTCAGATCACCCATAACCTGCAATATTGAAACTTCTCCATGATCCCCGCTGGGATTTTCAATTTCCATTATTCCAATTATAAAACCTAACCTGTTACTTTTACATTTATCATCCCATGTATTCTAATCTACCGTACCTGTTTCCACAAAATTCGCTGACTATATTAATGTCTCACTTTTTAATAACAATAACACGAATACTCTATTTTTTACAAGAGAACAAGAAACAGTCAACTTATGATTCTGAAGTACGTGCAAGGTAACCGACGCGACGCAACGTCACACACGAGGCTTTCCTCGAGGCACGTAGGTAGCTTCCTTGAAAATAATGGAGGCTGAGGGAGGCTCCGGGCAGACTTACCAACACAAAGATCGCCTATGAAACGTGTACCGAGACCTTTTGGTCCCGTTTAATTTAAGTCACTGAAGTATTTTAAGGGCCAGTTTCATAATCGAATTTAAAGGAGACCTTAAATTTCAAGTCCTTTCAGATGTAAAAATAACTGAAAACATTTGTTTACACATCTGAATGTGACTTTAATTTTAAAGTCTCCTTTAAATTCGATTATGAAACTTGCCCGAAACAGTAAGGTGAATCCTCCCATGAACTTTACAACTCTGAGAAAGAAATACACAACAATTTTTGGTACACAACGAAGTAGAAAAATAAAAAGAAGATTGGAGAAAAACCCACTATACAGGGTAACTGACAATTGTGCCGACAAATTGAAACCATGATAAGAAGCGTGTCCGAGGGTATGGGAAAAATATTAAAAAAATTCTTTTGAACAGTTTATAATTAATTAAAAATTACCCCAAAATCAAGCTGCGGCGCTGCGTACATTTTGTAAACGCAGCATTATAATGGGACTATAAATTTTATGATTATTGTTTTGTTATTTTCTTGCCTGCACACAATACGACCTTGACACATATCTCAGTTCGTATTTTACGGACTCGGGCATTTACCTAAAAACGGAATCGACGTAAAAGATCAAGTTCACTATGCCACGCCGTATACGCTGTACCTGTCATAAAACTAATTTTTGATTAATTATTTTTCGAAAACTAAAAGAGAAAGAACTTTTTTTAACGATTGTTACAGTTTATTTAGTTTATTTTCGGCTTGTGCACAAACACACCCTGTATAGTACACATTCCAACGACGCAATCTATTTTTAGCGTGCTCCGATACGTTTTCTCACGCTTTACCCTAGAATTTTATTCGTTCTGATTTACGCTAGTTCATTTAACATGCATTTCGCTAATATTTTCAGTTTAGAAAAACAAGTTCATTATTTAAAATTAGTCCGATCTTTTCCTAAGTTTGAAATTATTTTTACGTTGCGATTAATTGGCAATTTAATGCGTGTTAGTATATAGTACGAGCGGCGACAGATGGTCGGTTTCTTTTTTTGTCATTTCTCCGGAATTATTGCGTTTGCTGACATGACCCTTGGCCTTGGTCGTGATTGGTCGGCGTTGATGTCACGAAAATCGGTCATTGGTCCCTTTGAATATTTCTCTCTCGTTTGTTCTCTTTCCTTTTCCGCCGATCGAGGGAAGCGACATTTTTCATTAATTTTCTGCTCGTCCAGTGAACCGCACGTTTTTCGTTGGTCGTTTTGTGTTATGGTGTTTTACTTCACCGAGGGGTGGAAATAAATACTTGCGGCAGTTTGCCGATTCTGTTGGGTCACCAGGACGGAAAAGTCGCCTTCCTCAGCGACTTATGTCAGCCTAGTCGTATAGCGATCTAGGTAAGTTTTTTCGTCGCTTCTCTTGATCTGACTTTTACATTCGTTCATTTTCCGTTTATAGGCCCTTGTCCTAGTTTTAATCCGGCTACCACTTTTGCTTCGATTCCTGTTGTTATGATTTGAGCAAGGGCCGAGCATTGTTCCGCTCTATCTCCGTAGTGGAGACAGTAAATCCCCAGCGAACGCTGACGCGTACCTGATGAAGCTGCAGTGTTTACGAACTTGACTGACGTCCCGTCCACAGACGCGGCGTGATCGCTCCTTTCTAAAGGTGCGTTTTTATTGGTGCGACCAGTCGCTGCGACTGACTGAAGCGACTAACCGCCTGGCACACCTTTAATGGGATTTACTGTTAACGTTTTCTTTGCTACGGCGAGCCGCTGCGACTAGGAATCGAAACGACTGCGGCTGCAATTCGACTGCTTCAATAGCAGTGCAATCGCAGTCGCGAGTGAATTGACGTCAAGTTTTAAATACGATATGCCTAAATTTGTAAAATTTACCGATCGGGAGGATGAAATTCTCGCCTCCAACGTATAAAAGTTTCCTGCTGCGTGGGATCCTGGTAACAAAGACTACAAAAATACTAGTTTCTCGACGTGACTTAGTTAATTGTTCAATATCTTCTTCATTTTCTAGGAGCAAAATTGCTGCTGCTAAACGTCGCTTTTTGGTACTCATATCCATAATGTCCTCTTTTCCTCGTGACTTCATTCACTAATCGCAACAACGAAATCATGCCTAAGTTGCGACTAATCGGTACCGCTAGTCGCTGCAGCCAACCGCAGCGACTGGTCGCACCAACGAAACTCCACCATAAGGACCGAAGCCCTGCGACATCGATGAACTGGAAGCCACGTTTAAGGTCGGATTCACACTTGCTTCTTTAAGTAAAGTTTCCCAATTTTAATTTTGCTTTTATTGCGCACGTTTATTACGTAAATTTCGCGCCAGGAAATTTCTGGATGAGTAAAGCGCAATTATTTAATTTCTGTCTTTGCTTGCGCTAGTTTAAGTTAGGTATTTTCTTTTAATGTCATGTAAACTTGGATCCGAATAGCTAGGTGTTGCGTTTCTCTGTTGTTGCCTAATTGTATTACCTATTTAAAGTTTATTGATTTACCCAATAAAATTGTTATTTATGTGTTTTGAACGTATCGCGTTTTTCTTAATTTTTCTTCGCGTTCCCTACAAAAAAAATTAAGTGGCGCCTATTTTGAGTTGGCCCTTCGCGTTTTGGATTATGAAACCGCTCCCGTCCCACTGAAGTTGCTGGCGACACCGGATTTTAACCGTTCCGGTGTTAAACTTCTGCCTATCCGCACAGGTAGGTAGCACATTTTTCCCATACTCTCGGACATCGCTTCTTATCGTGATTTCAATTTGTCGGTACAATTGTCACTCACCCAATATAGCAATTTTTGGTGCCCAACTTCTGGGCATGCCACTATACAGTAATTTTTAGCTTAATAACATGAGGCTGAGCTAGCAAGCCAAACACACGACAATATATATAACAAAAACTGTCAGGATTGTTGATACAGTATGCACCGGATGTTGATGCCATTTTATCACTTTTTAACAGTTTTGAAAAGACTAACAGTTATTAATATTTGTTCGATTTGATTTAAATGTCGCAGGGACTATTTCCAGCACCTTGTTGCAATTGTTATTTAATCATTAATCCGAACACCATAAATATTAATTTACATCAAATACCATTCAAGTAGTAAAAGAAAATTTTACGTTTACTTTTTTTTTCAGATTTTATACAAAATTTTAAAGAATTCTTTTTTCAAAAACATGATGGAAAAGAACTGCATACAGATTTGTTAATGGTACATGACCCTCTTTTTAAACACAGCATTAAAAATTCAAACCTCTTCATGCCGGCCTGTGTAATTAATGCTTAAAGTATCAAAACTACAGCAATGATGACGATACTTCTCTAACATCAGTATCTGCCGTGTGTTCTTATTTGGCTCTACATGTAGGAGCTTCCTATTGCCCCGACCAACATTGCCAACAATAGAAATATGTTTGAAGCGTTTTCGGAAAAAATGTAATAATTGTATTAAATTTATTTTCCGTATATGATTGATTTTAAATAACTTTTATTTTCTGTATCAAATATAGTAATTTACAAAAACTTTTAAATGAAACATTTCCATTACTAATTTTACAACAAATATGCTATGATTAATTTTCAAACATCAAGTATAAGATTTATTTTTGGGGTAGCTTCGGTGTGCAGATGACAGCAAAAATTAAAATTTAGAAAATCGGAGAAGGTCTTTAAGATCAGATAATGTACTTGGCTGTCCAGGAGAAGGTTGTATAATGGGCGGCAAACTTGGTTGAGCAGGGGTTTGCTGTTCCGGGGTGGCTGTACATGTACAGTGATTGTTGATACACTTTGGCCAAGATCCATGATAAAAACAGAAAGAGATACAAGAAGTACGGTAAATCTCTCCGTTGGAAAATGTATGAATTTTATAGCAATCCGCATGTCGCGTCGTTTGTAACGTGTCAAAACATAACCTGAAGAAAAAAAGATATAATTGTGAATGTAAGTGTAATTATAAAATTTATAATTTAAAAATATTTGATTTGGAATGTAAAATCTTTCTCAACGAAAGTTATTTTAAAAATACGTACTGCTATAATATCAGACAAACTTCTTGTTCTATACAGTCTAATTTTATCAGCACATTCTGTACAAAGCACTTACTAAGCAAACCTAATCCTAACTATGAGTATAATTTTAATTAGACATTAACTTTACCTTTATCGTCAACCAGTAGGGCAGAACACTGAAGAACAGATACCGCAATAATCAGTGCGACTAAGCTGGAATCTTACTTGGTGGGTCGTAGACAGCAAGTGCATCTGTCTGATGCAAAATCATCATTGGCTACCGTAATTTCGGGTGTCCCACAGGGATCTGTCTTGGGACCATTACTTTTTATAATTTACACAGCCGATATTTTATCTTCTGTTTCTACTTGTAAAGTTCAAGCTTATGCAGATGATACACAAATCTATCACAATTTCAAGTTTAATAATCTCAATGCAGCTGAATCAATTGTCAATTACGATCTTAATATCATTAGTACATTGGCATCTCAAAACAATTTAAAACTGAATAGTGAAGAAGTGTTTTGTTCTGCTTTTTGGTAATAAGAATAATAAGGTCACTTTGCAAAATTTATTACACATACAAATTAATTCAGAAAGATTACCTATTGTTAAATATTCAAAAAATCTAGGCATAATCTTTGATCATAATATGAAATTTTCTTCACACGTTAATCATTTATTACAAAAATCGTATGCTGTGCTTAAAATCTTATTCTCAAATCGACATGCATTTAATTTCCCATTAAGAAAGCTCCTATGTGAGAGTCTTGTGTTGTCACTATTTGATTATGGTGATGTTGTATATGGGCCTTATCTAAATTCATTTGATCAAAATCGTATTCAAAAAGTGCAAAATGCATGCTGTCGTTTTATTTTTAGTTTGCGTAAATATGACGTTTCTTCTACAAGAACCATTCTAAATTGGTCAACCATGAAAAGTAGGAGAGTATACAATTTCTGTAATCTCACCTTTAAAATACTTACTAATGCTGTTGCAAGCCGAATATTTTTAAAAATTTCGTGATTTAAAAATTAGCATATTTCATCGAGGATGTTTTGGAAATTAAAAAAATTAGTGTTACAGAAACAATTGCAAAATGAAACTGTTACACTTTCCTTGTTATATTAAAACAAATAATAAGTATTGCAACTGAAATAGGTCATTTTGCAATTAGGTAATCGTAACACAATGAAACTTGCTTATTTGGCTTGCAATAACTAAGTCATTTTAGAGTAGGGAGTTAGGTTTTAAAAAAGAGATGTCACAGGTAGAACGGGGTCTTTAGAGTCTTGAAAGTCTTTGAAGTCTTTTTGGAGATGGGAGTCTTTTGCTAATTGTTTTAGTCAGTTTTAGTTAGTTAGTGAACTAGTGTGATTGTTGAAACCCGTAATTATGTGTAAGTAATTTGTAAGGTATTTAATATATTTAGTTTTAAATAATAACACATCTTCTAATTCTCGCCCTCCTGTGCCCAAGGACTCACGGTTTAATTAATAGTTCCGTTTTCTGCAAGGTTTGCTCGGCCAACACACGTTAAGTAGGCAGACGATTTACGAATTAAAAACGCGTGAATTAAGCGGAATTATTAAATACCGTGCGTAAACAAATATTTTATTTGTTTACTAAGCGGTGCACTCGACCTTCCTAATCGTTCTTTTCTTCCGTATTTAACGCGGAACCAAGGACGTCTGAGGGTATCGGGCGGCTATAACATTATACCACCGTCTCTGTTTGTAAAACTTGTGAAACGATCTAAGGTACATTCACGCATTGTACGGAATTGTAACGATTACAGCATTCCTCGCTACACCACAGCTATGTTCCGGAATTGTTTCTCTTATCAAGCCGCAAATTTATGTAATAAAGTCATAAACAATTTTTTGCATCTACCTATAAATCTTTCAAAAATAAAATCAAAAGTTTCTTGCTTAATGACGAACAGTGTTAAATCTATTCACATTTTATTATAATACCTTTGTTTGTACTATACATATATACGCACATGTACATACATTTCTTGAATTTCTTTTTTTTTTCCCTCAAATAAGGTTAAGTGTAAGAGTAGCTCTAAGCTAAACTTCGCCTTGTTTGGAGAAAATGTTGGATTGTTTTTGTTTCAATAAAGGCAATTATTAAGCAAACGAAGAACTTTGCCATCTCTGTTATGATTGTTACAAAGAACTACTGGCAATACAGGAAAAAAATATTCTTTTTATAGAGATAGTTATCAGAAAAAATACCCAGTATAATTGTTAATATCGAATTTGCGATAAAAGGGGAAATAAATCTGGGAAACCCATACGTTAACGTGTTAAAAAATGAAATTTATTACTGGTAAATTTTGTTTGGTTGTCATCGATCTACAATTCACATAAAACGTCAGCTCATTAAACTTGTCATTGGAAAATTTTATCCTAATACATAAAAAATAACATTTTATTCAGAAGTTGTCTAATTAAATCTAAATAACTCATGTCTAAATAAAAACCTGGTCAAGTAGGCTACATTTCGTAATTCTGCTATGTAAATGCAAATTCTCGATCACAACCCACTTGACCAGGTTTTTATTTAGACGCTCGTTAGTAATACAGAGAAAAGTAGTGTATACGTGGATATAGATACAAAAACATGAAAAATTTGACTAGCGTTTAGAAATGCACAATCCAATAAAATTTACCCAAATGAAAAAATTCAGGGTAAACCTGTAACATAAAATTTTGAAGATCGCAATAAAAGAGTCATTCTACAAGCTGGTCCAAAAGTAATGGGCAAACGAGCAACAGTGAATTACAGTCGCCCCTAAAGAAAGCTTTAGAGACTTGCGACACATTTTAGATGGAGTTTTAAAGCACATGCGTACATTAAATTCGCTAAAACGTCCAATCGTGTACAGGGTGGATCAATTTCGATGTCTTTTATGGGCATCTCTGTAACTATAAGAGATAGAAAACAAACTAGTGGCCAAGTCTCGATCTATTTTTTAGAGATAAAGTCAATAGTGTAAACAAAAATTGGCTATCTTCTTTTGTTTTCGAATTATAGGCAAAAATTGACATTTTCGACTTTTCGTCTATCGTGCATATCTCGTTTATTTTTACAGATATTAAAAAACTGTTTTGACATTATTAGGACACTTTTTTGAATACAATTCAGTAGTGTAGTTGGTTTCTTGATATTTAATAAAATTTTCGAGTTATAACGTAAAATTATATTTTTTTAAATGGAAATCATAGTAGGCAATGCCACCATTAAATAGAGATTTTTTTTCTGTTTTCAAAAATATATATTTTGTTGGGTTTATTTGTTACAGTTAATAGAATAAAACGCCTTTTTTATTATTCTTAGGTGCATTTTATTCTCACTAGGCTGGTTTCAACAAAGACTGACAATTTTTTTGTTTGTTTTTATTAAATATCAACTCTTGTTCAAATATTTTGATAGTTGCAGCCGCGTAAAGAGAAAGAAAGATAGAACGAGCATCCTGTAAGAGTCAAATTCGAAATTATGTAACTTCATTTAATATTTAAGTTTAAAACGCATTTTTTTTCGATAAAATATGCATTTCATGGGATAATGAACTGAATGAATAATGAATATGTATAATTTAAAAACATCTTAAAAATAAGAAATTTTTTGCAGAGAAAGTTAAAGAATATTGAAATGTAAGTAGATAATAAATACAACTCTTGATATATCACAATAAATAACTTAAAATCCAGAAAATTATATCAAAATAAAATCACAGTTTAAACACTGATACTAAAATACGCAGCCAACTCATGTTGTAACCCAACCCAGCTCTATCGGCGCTAGCTTTCTATCTCTTATGTTCATCTCAATACCTCTTACTCTTGTGCTACCCAATCATCAAATCTTTGTTAATATTTAATAAAAACAAAAGAAAATTGTCGACTTTTGTTGAAACTAGCCTACTAAGAAAAGAATGCACTAAAAATAATAAAGAAGGCGTGTTATTCTGTTACTGTAAGAAATAAACCCAACAAAGTATATATTTTTGAAAACAGAAGAAAAATCTCTATTTAATGATGACATTGCCTACTATGATTTCCATTTAAAAAAATAATAACTTTATGTTATAACTCGAAAATTTAATTAAATATCAAAAAACCAACTGCACCACTGAATTGTATTTCAAAAAGTGTCCTAATAATGTCAAAACAGTTTTTTAATATCTGCAAAAATAAACGAGATATGACTAATTGACGAAAAGTCGAAAATCTGAATTTTGGCTTATAACTCGAAAACAAAAGAAGATAGCCAATTTTTGTTTACATCAGCTTTACGGCAGCTATCGTCGTCGATGTCCTGCGAGTATCGAATCCGACGGAGGACTGAAGGCAAGAAGGCGTGTCGCTATTCCCAGCGACCTCTCTCATCGAAAGTCACCAACAGCGATTGGGTGAATTCAACTCCGGACAGACGGGGACCTGTAATGGTGGTGAATGTAACCATCGCGTCGTTGTCGAACTGACCTTGCAGTAACTTTAAGATAGTTGACCCCAAATACCGCCACCGAAAGTTTAGGTAGCCGAAGGGGGATGATCGTAGTACTCGTAATAAATAGAAGAGGAAACCAACAAACAAAGAAAAAAGAAAACGGGATTCGACAAGCATTAAACAATGTTTATAAACGCACGGGTGACGATTTTAAAAATCCAGTAACCAATCTACCGTTAATCTTCAATCAGGGCGTTTTCAGCCTATTGAATTTTCTAACACAAAAACCACAACGTCCACTCCCTGCAACGAGCCACGAGGGATTGCCAGGCGTGCAGCGTTTTCGACGCATGTAAGATGTAAAGAGGAAATGAGGGAGACGTAAACAATTCCGTGTTGCGCAGTAATTTGCGCACAAAAGAAACGCGCATGGCAGAATAACGGACTTTTCGTGTTACTTCGCAATACAGGGTGAGTCGAAAAACTGAGAAGGATTTTAACGGGATTTTCACCTGCAACAGTTTCCCTAAGCTAGGCGCCCTAAGCTATCACCTAGTTCGCTTATGTGGACGGGCAGGCCCTGAGAAAAGTGAGTAAGTAGAAATAATTTCTAACCTATTTCTCCGTTCCCGCTTAAAAGTTGCACCAACTTTAGGTTCCTATTACTTACCTACTTGAGTTTATTACGTTGTTACCACTGAATGTTCGGTGTGATAATTAGACTAATTGTGTAATTTCCGGGATATTTCATTGAAGTCTACTTCAAGCTTAATGGCAATTGACTATAAAATTGCTGGTTTTTTGTTTCTATTTCTATAATTTATTAACAGTACATTTCGTAGCTCGGGGTTTGCATTATTGCTCGGTTAGTAGGACGCCTCAATTTCCTTTTATTTTCTGGATTTTTTGTCTTCATTCTGAACCCACGTAATCAGCAAAATTTGTTCTTTTTCATTAGGCTGTTGTATAATAGTAGAGCCTTTTTCTTATCAGATTCCAGAATTATTATCTTTCTTTGTTTTCTTCTTAACGGGTTGCTGCTCTATTGTAATTTCTGCTCGATTTTGTTCTGACTCTCTAAAGTGTGCAACTACCTTGACAATATAAGTATATTTAAATTATAGAATTATTGTACAATGCTTTTTTCTAAAGAAAAATAAATTATTTACTTACTAAATTACTTGTTGTTGCTGAGTTATCTACAGCGTTGTTGATAAATTTTAATGTCAAAAAATAAGGCCAATTAGACACAAACACTTCATCTGCACCACTTCCATTTTTTTTCAATTTAATTTTTTTGCATTTTTGTATATACTGAATGCATAAATTATGCAGCTTTAGGCTTACTGCTGTCACCGTTCGTTTCAAATTTTGCCGCTAATATTTCTGAGCATTTTTGTTTTTTAAAATAAAATAAAATTTTAATATCTTCCTTCCCACTTCTTTTTACGGAAATCATTATAAACAACTCGCAGAGAATATGAAGACCGTTTGGAAAAGTTCTGAGAATTACAGCGAGTAACGCGGAAGTGGAAATTTTCGTGTTTAGACTTGCAAGTCTGTTTGTCTGGCGAGAAATGTGGCAAGTTTCTGGAAGTCGGTTCGCCAACATATATACAAAAAATATGGCCAGTTGGACAGACACACTTTTTTTATTTTTATCTTTCTCATTTCTCGCATAAGTAGTCTTCTTAAGTAGTTAAGGCGAGCTGAGAACTCGCTGTTTTACTTCTTCTACTGTAAATATTTTATTTACAGCATTTGTTGCCGAGTATTCAAAAATGGTATTTACGGATTCGCGATGTAATTTTATATGACGTGCTAGAGTTGATTCATATTTACATCATTTGATACATCATTTACTGCTCCTTGAAGATTACCTACAAACACAACTTTTATTTTTTTGCCTAGTTTACTTCTTGGCATGTCGGTGGAATAAATAAATAAACACTATAACTATATAAACTATAACTTGTTTGGTGAAATACGAAGGCATTTGGTAGTGATTTGGACATGTGAAAATTGTATCTGCATCTTGGAACTGTCCAAAGGTACATGCATATTCGTGTCCCCAGGTATAAGTTATGTTTACAGTTGGTTCTTGTCCGATGAAATTTGTATCACAAAATCTTCTAAGCGGACACTAAATCGCGCAAATACACACTTTACGTTTCGCAGTCGTTCGACTGCTTCGTCAGAAGTGAAAATTATTTATGTTGTCAAAATAAACAAGGTTGTCAACGGAAACTGAAAAAGTAACTTGATTTTCTTTTTTATATATATTATATTTATTTTTTAATTTAAAAATAATTTGAACATTACAAATGTTAAAAAATTGACAGATCTATGTTCTATTTAAGGAATCGAGAAAACTACAAAATGTATCGTTTAAATTTGCAAAATCAGTACGTTTATTAATAGAATTCGACGACATTTTTATTTTACACATTTCAATAAAACGTCTTTTGAAAATATTAGACTCGTAATATAAAATGTTAGTATTTTCAAAATCAAAATTATGGTCATTTTCTAATGAATGTTCTACAAGCATAGAATGATTTTGATTATTTTTTTGGATATGATATTTATGTTGGTCTAGACGTTTTTTTAAATTTTGGCTTGTTTCTCCAATATAACATGAATTACAATTGAAACATTTAATTTCATAAACTACGTTTGGCTGTTTTAATTTTGGTGTTTTAGTTTTTAAATTTGAAAAAATACTATTTAAATTATTTACAGATTTGCTAGCTAAAATTAAATTGTGTTTTTGAATATGTGTTTAAATGTGTCATATAGTGGTTCAATGTAGGGTAATGATATGTATTTTTTGTTTGAAGTTTGTTTATTGTTATTGTGGATTTTTGAATTTTGTAAATATTTAACACGATTTTTTATTACTGATTCTATAAGATTTATTGGATAAGAATTTTGAACAAGAGTCTTTTATTAAATTTAAATTATCATAAATGAAAAGTTTATCTGAAAGTAAAACAGCTCGATCTGTTAAAGAAATAATTGTTGCAATTTTATAGTTTTTAGAAGTATACGAATGAAAATTAATATATCTACCTGACCACGTAGGTTTATGAAACCAATTTGTTATTAATTTGTTATTACGTCTGATGATATTTACATCTAGAAAACTTAGTGAATTGTTAATTTCTTTTTCTACTGTAAATTGTAATCTATTATGAAAAGAGTTAAATCTACTTAAAACAAAGTCTACTTTATCTGAAGGCAAAATCAATAAAATATCATCGACGTAACGAAAATATAAAGTTAAATTGAAAGGTAATGAGTTAATGACACTTTTTTCTAGTTCCTGCATGACAATTTCAGCTAAAGCAGGCGATAAAGGAGACCCCATTGCTGTACCGAAAATCTGTTTATAAAATTTATCATTAAAAGCGAAATAAGATGTTTCAAAACATAAAGTAACAATTTCTAAAAAATTTTCTTTGGAAATGTCAGTAAAATCTTTAATTTCTATCCACCTATCATTAATGCTTTTTAAAGCTAACTCTTTTGGAATGTTAGTAAACAAAGAAACAACATCTAAAGAAATTATAATACAGTTATTTGGTATATCTATGTTTTTCAATTTATCTACAAGTTCATAAGAATTTTTTATAAAGTATTCTGATTTACTAGTAACTTGAGTAAGAATTTTTGAAACAAATTTTGATAAGAAATATAGAGAAGAACCTATAGTAGAAACTATTGGCCGAAGAGGTGTGTTAGGTTATAAGTTATGCATTGCGTTTGAACTTTTTCGATATTTATTTAATAGGGTTATAATTTCGTTTTTTTGACAAATCCTCTAAAAAGAGAAAAAATTAGCTATTTACTCATTTAATTATAGTTTCAAAAAAGTTTGACCTTGCTCCGTAATTTTCTCAGTCACACACAGCCAAAACTAAATTCTCTTAATGCAAAATAAAATTTGTCACAAATTGCATATCCCGCTCTCAGTCGTGAAGCCAAACGAAATGATGACTTCTTTCATTGCACTTGGAACCATATTTGAGAATTTTCGGTCTACGATCAAAGGTGGCGAAAATATTGCTCCTGTAAAAAGTCGATATATTCAAAACGCTTTGGACCGGTTGAATGTACTACTAAAGATCTTGTGCGGCTTGCTACTAATTTGAATCATTTAGAAATGTATTCACAAAACGAGGCAGTTGTTAAAACATATACATTAAGCATCTTGTTGTTGCCATAAAATCTAAGGGCTGCTACGGTATCATTATGTAGTAGCCTTTGCAGTAGGGCTAACTTTCATCTTTTCAAAATGACTTGATATAAACCAACTGTCTCTTAAATAAGGAGCTAGCTTCAAGTCATGCTGTTCAACAATTGACACCAAAGCGTTAATATGTTCCAGGCTGAAAACATTGTGGGTTAACAAATATTTTTCTAAAAATTTATCGGGAAGTATAATATTTTTATTAACCAAATGGTCTTGGATATGTTTAAAGACATGTAGTGGGTCTGGAGAAAAATAAAGTCTCCTTGCATCAACTGCATGTTCAGTTGAGCCTTGAATGACCGAATGTCGACTCTCATTTATGCCAAATAATTTCCAAAATGCTCTATTTGTGCTAGTCATATCACTTATTACAAGGTCTACTTTCAAGTCAATGTGTTCAGTTTCTAGAATTATATTTAAAATATCTTCCTTTACAGCTTCTGCACCGAACGAATTTCTTGTAAAGTGATAGGCTACAATCTGTTTCCAACGAGTTGTGGAACCAGCAATCTTATACACCACACCATGAGACGAAATATTTTCATATTGTCCATTTGTAGATGAAATTGTTGGTTTGCCTAAAATTAAATATTCCCTAATCGTAATCGATTTTCATTTCGTCTAAAATTAAAGAACAATGCTTTTTTTCTTCTACTAAATCTTTAACTTTATCTTTCAATGCAATAAACACTTCATTTAAAATACCCCGAGCAAATGTTGAATTTTTTCTATATAAGAGTCTTTCATCAGGTACATCACATGCTAGTCTTAATTTAAGAGCTTTATTAATTGTGTCATTACTCCAGCTGTGGTCAATCATTGATTCACTACCCGACATGATTTTTCTAACTGACTCAGATATGATAGTTTATTATTATTTTCATTATTAAAAATACAAAAACGAATATTTCCACTTTCTATCACGTCACGTTTTTTGGATAGGCATTTTTGATATACAGTGACTAGCAGAAAATGGGACACATGAGAAGCTTGCTTTTTTATTATTGATTTCTCAGAAAAAGTTATTGTTTATGAAAGTTTCTGCATCTTCCCAAACTCAAAATGCAAACATCAAATTGTTACGGTTGAAAAATCCATTCAAGTTATTCATAATAATTTTCCATACACCCTGTATCATCGTGGGAAATTTTAACGTTCACACGGCCTACGTCTAAATTCAAATTTCATCATATTTCACAATGTGGCGTGATGTTAACTATCCGCTGTTACTTCAGGCATTCTACATAGCTCCATCTCACTTGGTTTCCGCAAATCTGTCTCGATCGTAACGACTTCTGTCTGAACCGGCGTTAGGGGAAGAACGCGTCATGCATTCGCAGCTAGTCTGATATCGCAAGCTCTCCCGTTCGCATCGTTCATTTCGTGCGTGAGTGAGTACACTCTTTGTGCTTTTTTCACTGGATTTTGTGGAGGAAGTGGTACCGGATTATTCCGAGATCTGTTATCGTACGAGGAGAGAATTTTAAGCTTGCTAAACAGCTTTCCAAGCCTGTCGTCGAATTACGAAACAGGTATGTCTTGCGACTTTGTTCTGACTGCGAAGAAACGTAACGCATATTTTCTTCCATTAGGCTTTTAGTACGAGTTTTGAGTACAAGTTTAAGTACAAGTTTTAGTACGAGTAGAGGCTTCCTGTTGAAGTTTAAGTTTGAGACATTAGCCCCAGTTCAATTCAGCTGGCGGAGGTAGTTCTATTTGGGTGAGAAATATCGTCGTCCCCTTGGGTGCAGAAGCCCGGAGTTGGCTTTCGTCAACGAATTGAGCCACGCCACCTGGCCTTCCCCGTCGTTGAGAATAGGCTCGCCCTGCAAGACGACGTCATTTCTGGCGGTTTTCCCGCTTACCGCAACATTGGCCCACTTCGCTAACCACCGCGAGAGGACGCTCCGATCTGTTGATGTTGAACAGCTGACTGACATTGACGCTGGATCTTAGGAGGCCAAGGTCGGAATAGCCCTTTTATTTTTTTTGTATTTGCGGGGTTCGTTTATTGTTACCCGAGTCTGAGTATCATTAATTGCGTTGTTCGTTTAAACTGCATGTGTAACCGAAGCACAGATCTGTGGTACGGATTTATTTTAATGTGTTACTTTTTTATTTACGTGCCGTTGTTAAATGTTCGTTATTTGAAGTTCTTTGAGCAAGTTAAATATAAACAAGTGTGCACAGCTGGTGCGTTTTATTTTAAATCATTTTTGCCCACCCTTTTGCATTGGGGTTTCGTCGAACCCTCCCTTCTCCACGAGCTACCCCGAGTGGTGTGGAGACTTAAGACACTCTGCACACAATTTGCAAACCTACAGGTAGGTAGCAAATTTGGCGCCTCAACGTGCGAGCCATTTGAATTTTCAAAATTTACTTTAAACCAGCTTTGCACTTTGTTTTTATTTTTTTTACTGTAACGTCTTGCTTTCTATACTGCGCTATGGAGTACAAACTATTGCCGGACCGTTTAAATACTGAAGAGCTTAGTTACGAGCTCATTGCACGTGGTGTTCAACCCGAAGGTACGGCTGCGCAGAAAAGAGCGAATCTAAGACGTCAATTAAGACTCGAACGTGACTTGCAGTTGCCTTCAGCAACTTATAACATTCCTTTTGGTGACGATGCTACGGCATTAAATGAGAAAGCAATTGAGATTCGTTGTTTAATCGACTCATTTCCTAGTGACGGGACCGTTTGCACTAAAGACAAGATTTTTACAAAGCTTTCACATGCTTTTGGCAGGGCTAAACGTAGCCAACCAACAACAAGTGAGGAGATTCAGCAACGGAATGCTTTCCTAAAAACCCTCGACGAGATGGCGTACCTTTTTGAACAAAAGGTTCAGGATTTGCCTTCGGCAAGTGAGACATTGCATACGGCTTCACCGCCTTCACCGTTACTTGACTTGTCAGTCATCGCAGATCAATTTGACATCGATCAGATGTTTGTCTCATGCGTCGAGCCATTAATTAATCTGAAACCTGACGTAGACATTGACGATTGCATCCCGACTAGACAAAATAAACATCAGGCCAATGTAGCTGAGATTAAGTCAGTGCCTGTATCGAAATGGGGTATTTCGTATGACGGCAATAATAAACTGTTATCGTTGAACGCATTTTTAGAACGCGTTGATGAATTAAGAGTTGCACGTAACGTTTCTGAGGCTGCACTTTTTGCCTCCGCGTCTGACCTATTTCGAGACAAGGCTCTGATTTGGTTGAGAGCAAACAAACGTCTATGCAATTCTTGGCCAGAGCTAGTGACACTTCTCAAAGACGAGTTCCAACCGCATGATTACAGTGATCAACTTTTTGACGAAATTAAACGACGTACACAAGGACCTGATGAGTCCATGGGCATTTATCTGTCGGTTATGTCCAACTTGTTTAATAGGCTTGGCGTCCATGTCCCTGAGGCGGCTCAAATTAAAATTTTGTTAAAGAATCTTGCGCCTTTTTACCAGCAACAATTAGGCCTGGTTGAAATAACATCTGTGGCGCAACCTGCTTAAATTAGGTAGGTAAATTAGAGGTTCGCAAATCAGCTGTGGAAGCATACACTTCCCCCACCGCGAAGGAATCTCACTCTTGAGCCTGACTTAGCCTATGTTCAAGCTGGCCCTCCACCAAAACCGAACCTAAACAAAGTAAGCCCGAAATGTCTAAACCCAGCCCAACCTCTAACTTCATCAGGTGCTGGAATTGCAAAAAGACTGGTCATGTCTCACGTGAGTGTCCCGTTAACAAACAGAGGCACTGCTTCCGCTGCGGTCTCCCGAATGTCACCGTGAACTCGTGCCCGAAGTGTTCAAAAAACGTGAAGTCCACGCATTAGATGGTCGGCTAGTGCGATGTTTTAAAATTTCAAAACCGATCGAACCACCATCAAGTAACCCGATTCTCAATTATGTCCTTGCTCATGCCCAAGGCGATGAGCGACCTTATTTAACCGTATCAATTTTAGGCATTTCTTTTCTTGGCTTGTTAGACTCTGGAAGCTTCCCGTACTATTATAGGTGGGCCCGGATGGGAAATTTTGCAGTCTTTAAATCTACCTTTCATCAAACATGTGACCTCGTGCACCGTGGCAAACGGACAGCCTTGCTCGAGCTCTGGCAGTGTTACCACTCCTATTCGATTGCGTGATCGAGTCAAGGTCATTGATATCTTAGTAGTCCCCGATTTGCCACATTCTTTAATTCTTGAGCTGACTTCTGAAGCTAATGGGTATTGGTCCCAGATTTACGATCAGGTGACTGGTGTTTGGAAGTGCAAATGTGGACTCCATCGAGCATGTTACTTCCTGGGTCATCTGATGAATTCCGAACAGGAGCAGCTGATCGAATTAACTGACAGGTTGTTCGCCAATTCCAACGGTGGTGAACTTGGTTATTGCACATTGGTCGAACATGTCATTCAAACTGATAGTCCACCAATCAAAACAAAGGTACTACCCTATCTCCTGCGAGACAAGCCATTGTCGACAAGGAACTCGATTCATGCTGGAGCGAGGTATCGTTGAGATCTAAAAGTGCATGGTCTTCTCCGATTTTACTTGTTCTCAAGAAAGACGGTTCCATTCGTTTCTGTGTCGACTACCGTAAGTTAAATCAAGTTACGACCATGATGCCTACCTTTACCTTATGTGTCTAACACCCTGACAAACTCAGAGATGCCAAATTCTCTCGTCACTTGACATCAAGTCAGCATATTGGCAGATCCCAGTCGCTGAAGAATCTCGACAGTACACGGCATTTACGGTGCCCAACCGTGGTTTATTTCCAGTTTCGTAGGATGCCGTTTGGTCTTCATAACTCACCAGCGACGTGGCAAAGGTTTATTGATCGTGTCATTGGTGCTGACCTGAACCACATGTCTTCGTCTATTTAGACGACATTATTATCGTGACCCAGACTTTCGAAAACATCTGAAGTCCTTGAGGAAGTTCACAAAAGGTTGACTGAAGCCGGTTTGACTCTAAATAAGGACAAATGTCATTTTTGCCTTACTGAAATGAAATATCTTGGGTATGTTGTCAATCGTCATGGCCTCCATGTTGATCCTGAGAAGGTACAAGCTATCTTGGGAATGCCAAAACCTAAAACTGTCACCGAGGTCCGACGTTTGATAGGCACTGCTTCATGGTATCGCAGATTCATTCCGGACTTTTCTTCTCTTATCGCTCCCCTGACGAATCTTCTGAAAAAGAACTCCAAACATCGTTGGGATGAGAGTTGCGATGAGGCTTGGGAGAAGGTTCGTGAACATTTGGTGTCTGCACCAGTCCTTTCATGCCCTGATTTTTCAAAAGAATTTACCATCCAGACCGATGCTTCCGATTATGGCGTTGGTGCCGTGTTATCCCAACAGCAGGACGATGGCGAGAGAGTCATTTGTTATTTAAGTCGTTCGCTGACCCGTGCTGAACGCAAATACTCTACAACTGAGAAGGAACTATTGGCTATGTTGTGGGCAATTGAAAAGCTTAGGCCTTATGTTGAAGGTTCGCATTTTACCGTTATTACGGATCATCATTCACTCTTTGTGGTTGAACAAATTGCAGAATCCTCGACGTTTGTGTCGTTGGGCTGTTCGCCTACAACAGTATGACTTTAGCGTAGTTCATCGTAAGGGCAAAGACCATGTTGTGCCCGATATGCTGTCTCGTGCTGTCCCTGCTGTCAACGCCATCAACTTCGAAGAGATTAAGGATCATTGGTATCTCGACTTGTTAAGGAAAATTCGATTATGTCCTGAAAAATTCCCAAATTTTCGAACTGAGGGAAACGTCATTTACAAATTTGTCAACAATACTTACTATCGTTTGGCTGATGAGAGTCAGCAGTGGAAACCTGTGGTCCCCAAGGAGGCTCGTAAACAACTTGAAGAATGTCATGATTCCTCCACTAGTGGTCATCTAGGAATTTTCAAACTTATAATCGGATCGCCCAAACTATCATTGGCCAAAGATGCACGCCGATGTGGCGAAGTATGTTCGCGCAAGTGTCAAACCTGTCTTCGCACTAAGCCTGAACAGCGGGCTCCTGCTGGTTTGATGGGCGGTCATTCCAGAATATCGCGACCCTGGAGGTAATCAGCATTGACCTAGTTGGACCACTCCCTAGATCATCTCGTGGTTTTCAATACATTCTCGTAGCCACGGACTGTTTTAGTAAGTTTACCTTATGTTTCCCACTCCGCAAGGCCACCACACCTAAAATCCTCCAACATCTTGAGGAAGACATTTTCCTAGTTTTTGGTGTGCCTCGAACGATCATCTCAGACAATGGAGTCCAGTTTAGGTCGAAGGAGTACCAGAAACTTTTGACTTCGTATCAGGTACGCCCTGCATATACCTCTTTCTATCATGCGAAAGCGAACCCTGTTGAGCGCGTGAATCGTGTCCTCAAAACCATGTTGACGGCTTACGTAGCAGAGGACCATCGAAAATGGGATGTCTTCTTACCCAAAGTTGCCTGCGCTCTAAGGACAGCTCGCCATGAGGTTACTGGTGTAACTCCATATTTTCTAAATTTTGGTCGCGAGATGTGTCTTAAAGGTAGACTTAATCCCGATTGTGACAAAACCCAAAAAGAGTCTTTTGACATTGTTCCCCAGGATCCTGCCGTATTACAATCTCGTACTGGCAAATTCGCAGCACTGTACAAGGACGTGCAGGAGAGGTTGCAGAAGGCTTACGAGCAGTCTAAAGGTCATTATGATCTTCGTAGGCGTAAGGTTGTGTACCAACCGGACCAACAAGTACGGCGCAAAAATTTCGTTCTTTCGGATGCTTCTAAACATTTTGCTGCCAAGTTGGCCGATAAGTTCGTAGGGCCTTTCCTCATTAGCCGTCGTGTGTCTGCCGATACTTATGAGTTGAAAGATTGTGAAGGCAATGTTTTACCTGGCACTTGGAGTAGTGAACATCTCAAACCCAATCCACCTGACGAGTAATTTTGAACTTTCTTCTTTGCCTGCGGGTGCGGCTTGAGCGAATACTCCTGACGTCAAATCCGCGTGTCGTAAAAGGCGACTTAAGGAATCTGAAGATTTCCCACTGTCATCTTTTGGAAATCAACATTCTTGGCCTGCGGGTGGCTGAGCGAATACTCCTGACGTCAAATCCATGTGTCGTAAAAGGCGACTTAAGGAATCTGAAGATTTCCCACCGTCATCTCTGGAAATCAACATTCTTTGGCCTGCGGGTGTGGCTAAGCGAATACCCCTGACGTCAAATCCGCGTGTCGTAAGAGGCGACTTAAGGAATCTGAAGGTTTCCCACCGTCACTGAAATCAACATTCTTGGCCTGCGGGTGCGGCTGAGCGAATACTCCCGACGTCAAATCCATGTGTCGTAAAGGCGACTTAAGGAATCTGAAGATTTCATTGTCATCTTTGGAAATCAACATTCTCTTCGTTTTCTTCTTTCCTTTAACTTCCGTGGAAACTTTCCGTTTTGTTAGGTCTCAGGGACCCATGAATAGTGATCGACTGGAGAGGTTTGTCGACTTTGTTTCGGCTGGAGCCTTTGCCGTTTGCATTTGGGGTTGGTTAACTTGAGGGCTTTTGGGTGAGTTAAATTTCTTTCTTTCTCTACTCTACTTCTTCCCTGGTTTGATTGATCAGCTCAGCCTTGATGGTCGAGAGAAGTTCATCTGTAAGTCGCAAAGGTGTGGAATTTGGCGTGCCGGATCCCGTGAAAGCATCTCTTGCCCTCTCTCTTTGTGAACCTAGCGATAAGAGCATCTCCCGGGTATCTTGGGTGCAGCAGGTGTGTTCGAACCAGATAACTTTTCTTTTTTTGTTTTTCCTCTACATTTTTTCTTCCTTTTCCCCTTCTCACTCGTTGGAATGGATCCTGAATGGCGTTGGACTTTGAAAGTCATTTATCAGATTTGACCTCTACTTGGTAGAGATGTTTGTGACCTTTCTGAACCATTTATGAGAATAACGTTATCCCAGGTCGGAGGTTCTTTCTCTCTCTTGCGGTGTTGTTCATTCATCAATCGTCTTGCGGTGTTGTTCGTTCATCAATCGTTTTGCGGTGTTGTATGTTCACCATTTGTTTTCTTTA
Organism: Dorcus hopei; assembly: GCA_033060865.1. Taxonomy (NCBI): domain Eukaryota; kingdom Metazoa; phylum Arthropoda; class Insecta; order Coleoptera; family Lucanidae; genus Dorcus; species Dorcus hopei. The sequence goes on along the minus strand of CM065421.1, from coordinate 38,111,389 downwards.
CTGCGTTGTATGTTTATTGTTTTTTTTTGTGTTGTGTTATGGAGTCAGACTCCCCATTATAGGTCTCCTGGACGAAGTGTCAGATTGACAGATTTTTCATCCTTTTGTTTTGGTTTATGGAAGAAATTTTCCCCTAGGTAAAATTTCCTTTTTGGTAAGGAGGGAGTTACATGGCTGAAAAATCCATTCAAGTTATTCATAATAATTTTCCATACACCCTGTATCATCGTGGGAAATTTTAACGTTCACACGGCCTACGTCTAAATTCAAATTTCATCATATTTCACAATGTGGCGTGATGTTAACTATCCGCTGTTACTTCAGGCATTCTACATAGCTCCATCTCACTTGGTTTCCGGGGTAAATCTGTCTCGATCGTAACGACTTCTGTCTGAACCGGCGTTAGGGGAAGAACGTCGTATTCGCAGCTAGTCTGATATCGCAAGCTTCCCGTTCGCATCGTTCATTTCGTGCGTGAGTGAGTACAGCCCTTTGTGCTTCTTTTTCGCTGGCTTTTGTGAAGTGGTACCGGATTATTCCGAGATCTGTTATCGTACGAGGAGAGAATTTTAAGCTTGTCAAACAGCTTTCCAAGCCTGTCGTCAAATTACGAAACAGGTATGTCTTATGCGACTTTGTTCTGACTGCGAAGAAACGTAACGCATATTTTCTTCCATTAGGCTTTGAGTACAAGTTTGAGTACAAGTTTAAGCACAAGTTTTAGTACGAGTAGAGGCTTCCTGTTGAAGCTTGTTTGAGACATTAGCCCCAGTTCAATTCAGCTGGCGGAGGTAGTTCTATTTGGGTGAGAAATATCGTCGTCCCTTGGGTGCAGAAGCCCGGAGTTGGCTTTCGTCAACGAATTGAGCACGCCACCTGGCCTTCCCGTCGTTGAGAATAGGCTCGCCCTGCAAGACGACGTCATTTCTGACGGTTTTCCTGCTTACCGCAACATTGGCCCACTTCGCCAACCACCGCGAGAGGACGCTCCGATCTGTTGATGTTGAACAGCTGACTGACATTGACGCTGGATCTTAGGAGGCCAAGGTCGGAATAGCCCTTTTATTTTTTTGTGCGGGGTTCGTTTATTGTTACCCGAGTCTGAGTATCATTAATTGCGTTGTTCGTTTAAACTGCATGTATAACCGAAGCACAGATCTGTGGTACGGATTTATTTTAATGTGTTACTTTTTTTTATTTACGTGCCGTTGTTAAATGTTCGTTATTTGAAGTTCTTTGAGCAAGTTAAATATAAACAAGTGTGCACAGCTGGTGCGTTTTATTTTAAATCATTTTTGCCCACCCTTTTGCATTGGGGTTTCGTCGAACCCTCCCTTCTCCACGAGCTACCCCGAGTGGTGTGGAGACTTAAGACACTCTGCACACAATTTGCAAACGTACAGGTAGGTAGCAAAATTTGAATACCTTTAGTCATATTACCGAGAAGATAAACATATTTGAAATCGACGTAAGAGTAAAGCACCTTTATTTTTCAAGGTTCGTGAAAATATTATTTAGAAAAGATATTCAGAATTGCTGTGAGACCTCAAATATGAAATCATGGTGGACTACAATGAAAAAAATTTTTGAACCCGAAAAAATTTTTTGGACCCAAAAAAATTAATTTTTTGTTATAAGTGTTATTGATCATAATTTCTAGTTGGTAAATGAACAAAACAAATCTCACAGTATTTAAAGTTCGATAATATCTACACTGATACGAAAAAAGTTGAAAAATGAGTGAAATTTTCTTTTTAATATCGTAGACAGCCATGATTTGATATTTAAGATCCCCTAACGATTCCGAATAATTTTGCAACAACTTGTGCAATATTTTTTAGTTAGAATATTTCACATGTTTATGCTCTTTTTTATTGTTTTGATAGAAATACGATAATTCTCATCAACAGTTATACCTATATCTGTGTGTACCTAACTCAGAATCTAGACGTGATACAATAAATCTGTTGATGGTTTTGAATTTAGCAACTTCTGAATTACTTCAAATTATATGGTTTTACCGCAGTTATAAAAAAAAAGTTTAAAAATGTCGGGTAGTGTTATTTTTTAAGAAATGATATTTGATCTTCGGTTAAGAATTTTGAAATGGCTAATTGAATATAATTTTCATTTTTGAAGTCTTTAATATAATCGTTTTTTTAAATTTCTAATAACAGTTTCATAAGAACTGCACTTTTTCTCTGAAGTCTCAATTTTATTAGTGTTCTATTGTAGTGTTTTATTAGCATTCTTTAGATTTAGATAACATATCAGGAAACAGGATATTAAATAACTTTAAAAAGTATTCATCCAAAAATGAAAATAAGTTTACAAATGCCGATTCTGATACGATATGACAAGAAGTTAACCGCATTCACGACGTTTTAATTAAAATTTGAATCACTTCTGGTTGAAAATTGGACGCAGTTTCAACTTCTAAATTTAAGAAGTAGCTTTAAGATAAAAAAAACAGTTGCAATTAAAGAATAATTGAAATTTATTAAAATAATGAAAACCATCACTCTAATACTCTTTTAATGTATTTCTTAAATTTATTTTGGAAAAATATTTACTGGTTTGTATGACACATAAAATTTCCACAAATACTTATTGAGAATTCCAACATTATATCTTGATAATTTATTAACGTCGGGAAATAATCGTAGCAGATATAAAAGGAGCAAAGAGTTGAGTCAATTTCAATTCGAATAGAAGTCGAACGTGCGTAAACCATGACACAATTTAAGATATTAATTTTCTTAGGACTGTCATGTATTTTTATCTACGAAATAAACGCACAGAATTACAATCCGTATCCGTTCGGAAATCCTTACGGAACTGAAAACCCTTTCCGCAGTAAGTTATACTTGTTTGAAAATTATTTTTTATATCTTGCCATTTTTTTATTGCAGCACCGCAGAATCCAGTCGAAAAGGACTGTGTGTCAAATTACGTGAGCGTAAGTGGGTCATCTATGCTAGTGAAATGTTCTACTATCTGCAGGATCAGCGGTCAAACATTTGTCGGATGTGATGTCACGGGATACTGTCAATGTTCGTAATAATAGGCAACCACAATCAAAAGTAATGAAACGCTCAAAACCGAAACGCTGTAGTCAGAGAGAGAAGATACCGAGTGAGATGAAGCCTTATGGCGAACGAATGTTTCCGAAGCCCTTCGAAACCCCACAACACGTTGCGTTCTCTCTAACTCGGCGTCGTTGCACTCTGACTACAGTGTTTCGGTTTTCAAAGTTTCATTACTTTTGATTGAGGCTTAATATACATACGACATAAAAAAATTCATGTAATACGAGGCTCAAGAAATAAAGATAAACCGATATTTATGAACTTTTATTTCGAAAGCTAAACAGTAATCCAACAATGTACGGATCAAAATTAGTTAATTATTAGAAACATATTTTCATAGTAATCAAATGATACTATGTAATAATAATTTACAGATATATTCTTAATTTAAAAACTGAAAGCCTTTAGCAAAGTATATCAAAAATAAACAATATAATTTTTTTGGCTATCTTGTGAATTATACACATACATTTTAACGCGAACCCAATCCTTATTTCTCAATAAATGCGGGTGTTTTTTAATAAGCCCTTCACATTCCTGTTTCTTCAGTGTTTTTTTCAGCTTAATGTGACGTTTGAAATGCTCTTTCACTACTGCAACTTGGTCTGGGGTCCATGCAGATCTACCAGATTGTTTACAAGCTGAAAGTTAAAATATAACATATTTTAGATTATTTTTTTACAAAAGCAATGGAAATGTTACTTACATAGTTTTACTTTTTCCGAGGTAGATGGTTGAGGAGACTCTGGCACAACATTACCTGTAGGTCCTTCTGTAAGTTCTTTTATCTCAGATGATTCATCCTCACAATCGTCCGATTCCATCACATCAACTTCTGGATTTATATCGATTTCATTTAAGAATTTTCCCTTGTACTTGTGTCCAAGACATAAGTATCAGCAGTTTAGATAGATAGCCTGTAACAAGTTGAAATGATTTAAGTAATTATGCGAGATGTCGAATTAATTAAAGCACAATAAAAATTATTTATCTTCTGTAGAAAGATTCCCTTGATTTATGTCTGAATTTTTTTAATAAATAGAGCCTCTCAACCATTTTTTTATCATTCACAGAAGTGAATGGTCAAAAATAGAACTGAATTGCAAAACTCACTCGTTCCACATGAACGTGTTCCTCAGAAAACTGGTGTGACCAGGTCAAAACAATTTTTTCTTGCTTTCTAAACGTGCTGTTATTCTGGAAAAGTGTGTGTTGAATTCTGTATTCTGAAAGAGCGTGACATGGCATCTTGTAGAATCCACGGCCACCTGAATTTTTTCATAAAATGGAACGAGCGAGTTTTGCATCCTACCTCTTCAATTGTACTTGTAATATTTATTGTGCGTTTTTTCTGTATGACCCATAAAATGAGCAAATTGTTCGGACTCTTCGTGGTTTAAATTTAAAATCTGCACCACGGTGGCTATTCGCTTTCGTAATTTATTTGAGGAAATTTGTTTGGGATGTTCTAATTTAGCTTTATCAGCAAACTTCCTGATAGCTACATCACCTCTAGCCCAACGGTCGCTATTAGGGTGCGCACACAAGTAAGGGTTTTCTTGTGGTACCAAATGTGTCGATTGTCGAACACTTATAATAACATTCATAAAATTTTGGCGATTTGGTGGAAATAAAATGACTATTGGTTTACCCTTTCCCCCTGTTACAATTCGTTTGTAATGCTTTGTTAACTCCTTCTCCGACTCAGGCAAAGTATTCAGAAATTCTTCCTGATTCAGTGACGAAGAGTTGTTAAGGTAAGTTCGGAGCTTTGTATATTGTACATCTCCTATACGCCTTCTATTATAAAGGACGGTCAGTGCAAGTACTACATCTACTATTTTTTTAAAGTTTGAAATTTTTGAATTACGTAATTTTTAAAGAACAATTTAAGTAGCGTCATCTTGCGATCGCTTGCAGTGGATTTCCCGAACTACGGTTCTGCTGACGAAGGCCCAATCAGGCCTGAAACAGCTGTACAGAGCATGCTCGAGGAATCTGCTTTAATCAAAACCGATTTGCACAAAATTTTTCTGTAATTTTTAAACTTCAAAATGTCCTTGATTAGTGGTAACATTGCAGGTTTTTGCCATTTTACTTCATCGAGGTTTTTAAAACCCAAACTGCTTATTTTCATCGTCCATTGGGAAGAAATCAACGCTTTACTTTCATCAGTTTACTTTCTGAGTCGGTGATTTTGATACTTGGATCTCGCTTTAGTATCAAAAATCGCTGACCTGCTTCAACGTTGTTCCTACATGAGCCGATAAACTGGGAGCACCAATATTTTTTGCGCACCATATCGAAAATCACAGGATCTATTATATCTGTTAATTTGCAGTTTTGATTATTTTTAAGGCGCCTATTCTCAATAAGTAATCTCAACTCTCTCATTTTATTGAAGCACACCACTGCTATTTACTTTCTGTTATGTTTTCTTAAATATTGTTCGCTAAAATGGCATATTAAAGTGTCAGTTTTTGCTACCGGAGCTATTTCATCCGCTCTCATTATATTAAACACCTCTTCGTTGACGTGCAATTTGTGCAATACATTATTACTATCAAATGCGCTAGCTATTAATGTTTGCGAGGCTGATAAACTTTTAACTTTTTTGAGTCTTTACTGATTTCGGCAGCATGACAATTTTTTGTGACGAAATAAAAACTTTTTGGTATATAATCCGCATGGATACTTTTCGTTTGAATTGTTATTTGTTTGATAAAGAGGTCTAACGGTTCCTCTTAGAAATTCCCCAAAATGCCCTTCGTTTCGCAATAAACCTATAATTTGCTTTCGTCCTTTACTTTTTTTTGATATTTCAGCAATTCTCGGACTTTTTTATTCTCTTGATGTTGTCTTTCTAAATGGCGTTCAAAATTTGTAATTTCTAAGGAGCACAGTTTGCAAAATGTTTTCTTATTTTTCCACCTCTTGAAAACCTAATTATTTTTTATTTAAATATATACAGTGACTTTCATAAAGTTCGTAACAAATGGGAAAAATTTTTATTATTGACTTTTGCCAAAAAATTTTACTACCGTTGGTTCGTGCATCAATCAAAATAAAAAACAACATAATTCCATCTAACCAGTCATTTAAAATATGGCTGAAATTTTGAAAAATAGAAATTCGCGAAAATGAAAAATTGCGATAATTCAAAAGTTATTAATCTTTTCCTACTAGAATCGATGCACTCAGATAAAATTAAGTGTAATCAACAACCTACAGCGTCTAAATACAATATTTTGCTAAAATTTTGACCAAAAATCAATTTTTTTTAGAATTTCATTTTATGTGGTTTTAAAATTAAAATACTGCTTTAAATCCTTCAAAAACAAATATCATCTCTTTCTTTGATCTGTGTTTACTAAGATAAATACCACTAATATGAAAGTACTACTTCAAATCGGACGCCTTTTACAAAAAATAGAAATTTCGCTATTAAAAACACGTCTTTGTTACATTGCGTTTTTAACAAATAAAAATAAATTGTTTCCGTTTCTTTTTTGCGTAATAGAAAGGCAAGATGTAAGTATGCTCTTTTGTACAAAAAATGTCATTTACAGCATATTAAATGCATACTTCTGGTATTTTGAAAAATATTGTGAATTTTCAGCGATAATCCGTAAAATAACATTAGCCGTGAAATTAATCAGTTGGTTCGTTGATATTTCTTGTTGAGTCAACTTTGTCTTTAACGGAATATGTATTAAGATTAACTTTGCTATGAACAAGAAATATCAACGAACCAACTGATGTTTTCGCTTGTTGACGTTAAGTTCACGTCATGGCTAGCACTATTTTACGAGTTTTCGTTTAAAATGTACAATACTTTTCAAAAGGCCAGAAGTATGCATTTAATATGCTGTAAAGAACATTTTTTCTATAAAAAGAGCATATTTACATCTTAGCTTTCTATTATGCAAAAAATAAATTAAAACAATTTATTCTTATTTCTTAAAAACGCAATGTAACAAAAACGTGTTTTTTAAAGCGAAATTTCTATTTTTTGTAAAAAGCGTCCTATCTAAAGTAATATTTTCAGATTAGTGATATTTATCTTAGTATACACAGATCAAGGAACGAGATTATATTTGTTTTTGAAGGATTCAAAACAGCATTTTAACTTTAAGATCACATAAAGCAAAATTCCAAGAAAATGGATTTTTGGTCATAATTCTAGCAAATTATTGTATTTAAACACTGTAGGTTGTTCGTTACACTTAATTTTATCTGAGTACATCGATTTTAGAACAAAAAGATTGATAACTTTTGAATTATCGCAATTTTTAATTTTCGAGACTTTCTATTTTTCAAGTTTTCAGCCACATTTTAAACGAGTGGTTGGATGGCATTGTGTTGTCTTTCATTTTGATTGGTGCACGAACTAACTGTACTAAAATTTTTTCACAAAAAACAATAATAAAAATTTTCCCCATTTGTTACGAACTTTATGAAAGTCACTGTATGTGATACTAAGGCCCAGTTTACAGAAACTTTAATTGCAATCAAATTTTAATGACGTTGTTAATTTGACATTTCGCAATGTATTTCTTATGGCAACTTAATCGTAATTAGTTTAATTCGCAATTAAATATTTGATTTGCTTTCTGTAAACCCACCCTAAGTATTTATTATTAACATTACATTTTGAGACGGTTCCTGTAAAACATGAGGATGTAAATTGGACACTGGTTCTACAGTAACCTGACTGGAACTGGTGTCACGTTTGGATTACGGAGTTTGGCCTTTGGCCACTTAATCGACTGTCTGGTTAGTCTTGAGTTGACTTGGTTGTTTTGTTTTGTCTCACGCTATCATATCTTTGGGCCTTCGATGGGCGCTCTTGGAGATCTCGTAGTCCATCGCAGCTCGTAGGAGGGGGTGGGGTGTGTCTCTGCTCTTTCTATATCTGTTTTGGCTTTCTTTTTTACAAATTCCATCAGTGTTGTTAGCTGCATGTCTCTTGTTATAATTTGGTTTTTGACAAACCAAGTAGCGTTTGTTGATAATCGGAGTATTTTGCTTTGTTGTGATTCCAGTTTTACGAAGTTGGAGTGTGCCGTGTTTATCCACGCCGTCGAGGCGTATGTGATTGCTGGTCTGACTATTTGGGTGTAGATGAGTTTCTTGTTTTGGAGGTTTAATTTGCTTTTTCGGTTGATGAGCGGATAAAGTTTGCTAATGGCTCCCTTTATTTTGGTGGTTAGAAGTTTTATGTGTGTGTTCCATGTCAGTTTTCTGTCTAAGGTTACTCCGATTTATTTGATTGTGTTGTTCCAGGGTAGGTTGATGTTTTCTATTTTTAGGTTTTCCTCCGGGGGCGGTTTTCCTTTGAATATTTGGATGATTTGGGTTTTTTCGGTGTTTATTGAGATTTTCCATTTGTTATACCATTGAGTAATGTCCATGTGGTTTTGTAGACGGGAAAGGGCAAGCTTTGGACTACGGGATTTGGCTGCTATGGCTGTGTCGTCTGCGTACATAAATAGTTTTATTTGATTGGAATATGGGATGTCGGAGGTGTAGATGTTGAACAGTTCCGGTGATAGAGGGGACCCTTGCGGGACTCCTGCTTGTATAGATTTTGATGTTGAGAGTGCGTCGTTTATTTTGATTTGGAATGTTCTTTCTTCTAGAAATGATGCCACTAGCTTTGTTAGTTTTGCAGGGTATTTAAGTTTGTCCATTTTATAAATTAGTCCTTCGTGCCATACTTTATCGAAGGCTTTTGCGGTGTCGAGGGCTACTATTTTGGTGACTTCTTTTTTTGGGAAACCGGCGTGGATGAATTCGGTGAGTCTCAGTATTTGTTTGTTCAGTTGGGTGATTTTCTTTGAAGCCAAATTGTTCGTCTGGAATTATTTTGAGTGTTTTTTCTGCTGTTTTGAGTCTTCTCAGTATGATCCTTTCGGAGATTTTCGCCAGGATGGGTAGAAAGCTGATCGGTCTGTACCTTTCTGGTGACTTTGACGGTTTTCCTTGTTTTTTCAGCATGATTATCTGGGCTATTTTCCATTTTTTGGGGTAGTAAGCGAGGTTTTACATCGAGTTTATTATTGTTGCTAATGTTGCTATTTGTTTTTTGGGGAGGTTGTGGGCCATTTTATTTGTTATCGAATCGTATCCTGGTACTTTTTTGATGGGGAGGTGTCATCATTTCTAGAATTTCTTTTGGTGTTGTTGGTGTGATTGTTTCGTCTGCGGCGTTTTCTTTTAGTGAGTTGTATCGTTGTTCTACGACCTTTGTATGTGCTGCGTGTTTGTCGTCATGTTTTTTGGTGAATTGCTTTTGCATGGTTCTCGCGAATATTTCGGCTTTTTCGACGTCATATTTGGCTATGCCTGTGGTTGTATGGAATGGCGGGATTTGGTTTTTGGTGCTTTCTAAGATTTTAATCATCTTCCAAGTTGAGTTATCTTTTGTGTTCAGGGAGGATATCTTCTTGTCCCAGGCTTGGTTTGCGTGTTAGCTTACTGCGGTTTTGACTTTGTGTCTGTTGCTTCCCTTTTATGGCGGGGATCTTGCGCATTTCTGGCTCTTTTTAATAATCTGTTTTTGGTTCTGATCAGGTCTTTGATGTGTTGGGGCAGTTCCAGAGGGTTCGTGATTTTACTTGTTTTTGTGAGAGTGCTGGCTGTTTTGGCGTTTATTATGTCCGTCGTGAGTTTTGTTACTGCATTATCCAGGTCTTCTTTGCTGATTATTTGTGGGTTCGGTCCTGTCTTTTCTGTCAGATACGATTGGAATTTGTTCCAATTTATGTGATCCTTGGTTCTTAGTTCCTCGGTATCCTCTGATTATAAGTGGGATGTGATCTGAGGTTAATTCGTGAAGACATGATATGTTTGGGGTGTGGTTCAGGTTTCTATAGAGGGTTATGTCTAGGGTGTCAGGTAGCGAACCTTCTGTGACGTGAGTGGATTCTTCTGGGCTTTTACTGTGCAGTGCGATTCTTGGGCGTAGTTGTTTAGAATTCCGCCGTTTTTGTTGATTGTCCTGCTATGCCAGTTTATTTGTTTTGCGATTAGGTCTGCCGCCATTAGTGTGGGAGTGTCATCTTCTAACAGTTCGTTCAGTTCGGCGAGGGCTAATAGCTTTGTTTGGGGGGGTTGTATGCTGATATTATTTTTATTTTCTTGTTGCTTGCTAGTTCTATTATTACTTGGGTTGATTCTAGGTGTTCGGTGGTTGGGGAGTCCAGTATAGGGATGTACATTCAAAAAAAAACATCGATGTTTTTTTCCGATGTAATACATCGTAATGCTGCATCGATGTTTTTCGATACATCGCAAAAAACATCAATGTTTATCGATACATCGATTTTTCAAAGGATGTTTTTTAAAATAAATAAAAACAACGGTAATTATGATAAATTTTGTCATAAAATTTCCAGACAATACTTTTTTTTGTCGATACCATTGTGAATCAAATGGAGCTAAAAATCAACTTGATTAAAACGATAATTCAATAAAAGTCAATAAAAATGGTTCATTACCCTGTTGTATGAAAATCCAACTGTTAACAAAATAAAACCTAACACACATAACACATAACGTTGACGCAAAAATGTATCTATCGCTGGTTATAAGCGTAGTTATAATCTTATTAGGGCTGGTTTATCAATCACAAGACAACTCTAACTTTCAGTTTGTTCCCATAGTAACCACTACGAAGACAATTGTTGTTATGGTAATTAACTGAAGGTTAACTTTAACTTAAAGTTAACTTGTGTTTGATAAACCAGGCCGTAATTGCTTGTTTAAATACTGAATTCGTCTTCTTTTAACTAAATAAATACATAATAATTTACGTCTCCTATTTTCGATGCATCGCTTGAAAAACATCGATGTATTGAATAAATATAAACCCCTACGATACATCGGATTGATTCGATGTATCGAACCTCAATTATCGATGTTTTCGATACATCGATGTATATTGAATATCCCTAGTCCAGTATATGGCGTTTTATACTGTTTTTGATGAGAATTGCGGTGCCGCCACCTATTTTGTCTGGTATGTTGAATCTATTCCCGGGCGGAGCCAGGTTTCGGATATTAGCATCATCGATGTTGTGCTCGTAGATAAATTTGGATAATTCTGGTTTTTTGTTACTTAGGTGGCTCGCATTCCATGCTGCTATTTTCAGGGATTTTGGTGTTTTGCGGGTGTTAACCATAAAAGTTCTGACTGCTGTTAATTTCGTGCATCGATTGGAACAAGTTTTTGCATTGCTCGAACATTCTTTGGAATTCTGTAAATAATTGTTCCATGTGTTTGTTTTTTTTTTTTTTTTGATGTTTGCTGAGAGGTCTCTGGTGTTTGGAAGTCTTTTGTCGCCGTGGCGTAGGACTTGCTTGGTACTGTCGTTTCGGATAATCTTGTGTAGGGTTTTGGATATTTGCTGCAGCCCTTGTAACTAGCGGGGTGGTCACCTTGACAGTTGGCACATTTTGGTGGTTCGTAGTAGTAGGGATAGGCCGACTCTGGAACCTCCTCCGACCTTGACGGAAAAATTCAAGGTCAAGGTCGGAGGAGGTTCCAGAATCGGCCTATCCCTGACGTGACCTTCGCCATAACCTTGACATGGAGGAGGTTCTAGATTCAAGGTCAAGGTCGGAGGAGGTTCCACAATCGAACTACCGCTGACCTTCACCATAACCTTGACTTGAAGGAGGTTCTAGACTCAAGGTCAAAGTGGGAGGAGGTTCCAGAATCGATCTTGAGGTGACCTTTAAGTGACTGAGGTGACCTTGAAATTACCTTGAGGTGACTTGAAATGAGCTTGAGGTGACCTTGAAATGACCTCGAGGTGACCTCGAAACGACCTTGAGGTGACCTTGAAACGACCTTGAAACGACCTTGAGGGGACCTTGAAAAGACCTTGCGGTGATCTTGAAATGACCTCGAGGTGACGTTGAAATGACCTCGAGGTGACCTTGAAATGACTTCGAGGTGACCTTGAAATGACCTCGAAACGACCTTGAGGTGACACTGAAACGACCTTGAAACCACCTTGAGGTGAACTTGAAATGACCTTGAGGCGACCTTGGAATGACCTTGAGGCGACCTTGGAATGACCTTGAAGTGTCATTGAGATGACCCCGAAACGACCTTGAAGTGACCTTGAAACGGCCTTGAGGTGACCTTGAAATCGTCTTGAGGTGCCCTTGACATGACCTTGAAATGACCTCAAATAACCTTCAGGTGACCTTGAAATGACCTTCACATGACCTTGAGGTGATCTTGAAAAACCTCGAGCTGACCTTGACATAATCTTGAAACGACTTTGACCTTAAGGTGTTATTGAAAATATATCCCGACTTATGAGCTCTACAAATTACTATGTGCAACACTCGCGTTGAGTTAATTTATTGGATCTTTTGCACGGTTAAAAGTCAGTTGCGAATGTTGGGTCAAAGCTTGTCGATCGCGTCTACAATTTTTAGAAAAAAATCTGAATTTTTTTAATTATAAAATATATTTACATAATTACTTTTACTGGAACTTTATTTTCCAGTATTTAATTAAACTTTAAGAAATATGTATTCAATGTGAAAATAATTTAATTTAAAAACTGTAAGGATTGTTTAATCATATTATGTCTGGAATTCTAGTTTCCTTAAGCATATTCAACCTCACAACCATCTTAAGTTGCTGATGCATACTGACGTAAAATCTTGTTTTCGCGTGAAATTCTACCACGAGGATGACGTATTCTAATTCAAGGTCAGCAACGATTTTGCATTCACCGAAATCAATGTTTACTTTACGATATGCAAAGACATTATCATAATAAGTTGTTTTTCACTCAGGCGTCTCTGTCTAGGGTATAACCGCTAAACTATACACAGCCAAATGCATACCGATTCTAGAACCTCCTCCCAAATCAAAGTATAAGGTATTTAAACGGTAAGCAAAAAAATCAGGCGATGCAACGAAAATGTACGTCAGTGATTAACGCGGCGTCAGGCTGATCTGACAGTTCATGAATGTATTACTTTAATTATTCAGTTAATCACAAACATACATTTTCTTTGCACCGCCTATTCTAATCTGATTTTTTGCTCACTTTTTATATCCGATATCTACGTTCTGATTCTAAGGTGCGATTTATTGAAAACAGGCCAGAGTGGGCCATGAAATGTGCAAACGTACGTCCTAGATAAGATTACTTTTAAAACAAACGTTAAAATTATTTTGCCTACAATAAAAGCTTGAAATGTTGTCCTTTTCTTGCAAAACATAATTGCATCCGTCTTATTAAATTTAATCTTTCCATTATCAACAGTTTTTTTTCATTGGTCACAATTTTAAAAATATTTTAACATTTGTTCCTTAACAAATTTGAATATTAATTGTTTGAAGTAAATTTATTTAAGACATACATTTGGAGGTTCCAAAGCCAACTCTGGCCTGTTTTCAAAAAATCGCATGATACAACTGCATTATCATCACACTTACGATTCGTTTTACAAATTTTTTCACATTTGCAAAATTTAATCAAATTCAAGTAAATATACGACAAAAAGATTTCAGAATGATTTGTTTATATAAATATTTCGCTCAGATTTCCATACAGTATGTATAGAGTCGAAATGATGACAAACGTATTTTGTATTCTGGCATGGACGTTAGCTGAAATAATAAGCAAATATGGTTATAGTTATTTACGTGTCAAGTTCTATAAATTAATCTTTACTGGCGAGCTGGAAGTTTGTGGGGCGAGCGACGCGACGCAGGAGCGAACCCCATAATCCAGTGAGCCTAGTAAAGATTAATTGCAAAGCGTGTCGCGTACAAACTTTTATTACCACCTTCACATGGCGATTTTTAATTAATTTACTTTAAATTGTTATGAAAACGTTTCTTGTCGAAGGCGTTATTTCTAGCTAGACGTAACCATGGTGTATACAATCTGCTTTTCTATAAACCTGTAAAATTTTACAGATCTCATACCAGCCCGTATAATATTATAGGTTCCCGTAATTTATCGTTTACTTGATTACCATAAACAACAACATTAACCCATAAAATGTTATTTACTAAGAAGGTGGAAAAAATATTTTTTAGAGACTTACGAATAATCCTAGAGACGTAAGAGAACTTAATTTCATATTTTAATAATTGAGTACAGATATACAGATCTTACGGTTCTTACAGATATGAGCAGAATCGACCCATTAATTTGTGTAGAACTGCGGACATTTTTACTAAAAAAGATTTCTATAGTTACTTTAACCACGTAAAAAAGGTAGATGAATGATGCACCCAACGTAAAATGAGGTGATGGAGACTTGAATTTATCTTCAATTTGAAGTGAGTTATTTGAAATATTCTCTCAGCCGTTTTACACACATCACTATTTTCGTCATAAGAATATAGGTGAGCAAACATCTACAGAGATTTCTGAATCAAATTAGATGGTAATTATGGATTAATTGCCATTATTGGCTCAAAACGTGTAAATGTAAATGAAAAGGGTTAATGTAGGATTATGTATTGAAACATTTTTTGATCCGTTATACGTATCAAAGGTTTACCGTTCAGTCAATCAGTGAAGAAGAATGGAAGCAATTTAATAAATATATTTACACATTAATAATGTACTTACTGAGAAAAAAAAACAAAGTATCCAGTAATAAAAGTAAATTTAGTAAAGATGTCCTTCGAGCTGATTGAAAGAGGTGTAGGAACTCTCGTGTGTGAATATTTTATAGGGACCTATTAGCGTTGTCGAAACTGTATCACAGTATTCCATAGCGTTTGCAAGTTTTGGAACGATTGGACTCTAAGCCTTTTCATACTAATATGATATCACATTTAAATATTATTAAAAGGTGTTGCAAAAACAAATTTTAAATCGCTTACTAGTAACGAAATATCTGAAAAATCAGCAGTAATTTACGAATTAAAATTACTTTTAGAATGAATAAGATTGGTAAATGTAAGTTCATTTGTTAAGGTCATATTTTAAGAACAAACTATGATAGCTGACGGTAAAATATTTTTCCCGAAGGCGGTATCAAATGTAATGCATTTATTTACAAAAATAAAATTGTCTTGGAATGCAAACCAGCCTGGAAATTCCGTTCCACAAATCGAGTCGATTAGACAGTGACAAGAATAGCGAATTCGACTCGAATTGAGGAACAGAATCTGCCTACTCTGATTTATATGTATTCGTGACCTTCATTTGCAATGTGACATTGATTTCGCAGGTAGAAAATGCAAATTAGGAACGAGTCAGTTCTCCGCTGTTTTAGAAATTTTTAGCAACAGTAGATTTTACAATGTGATGGGATGCTCACGTTAAATTGGTTTTTAGGGGTATTAAATTATATCAAAGGTGAGAAGTGTAGTTATAAAAAGGCGCCCAAAACTCGGTCAGTTATACAGGTGTGTCATTGGTACGTATTTATTTAATATCTCCAATATTATTACTTACAAAGTAATTGAGTAATAATAATATTTTTGATGTGTATTTGCATACAAACAATTGAATCTTAAAAGTTAAATTTTCTCAAAAAAAATTAATAAAATGTCCTCTATCTATATTTTAACATATTTGAAGAGTTCGTTATATTTTGTTTCTAACATATGCAACATGCATTGGTTTAAGATTTACGGTTTCACGGTTTTTATTATATCTACACTTGCATTTTATAAATCAGAAGAGTCACTCTTCGTGAAAAAAAGGAAAGGACGCGATGTTATTTATCAATTAAATCTAAACGAAATAATTATGTTTAATAATAATTATACAGGGCGTAAAATGAAATGTTATACTTTTAATTTTTTCGTTTTAATATATTAATCATTTCTTTATGTTTCTACTATTTTACAGTCTCATTAAGTAATTATTAGTTTCCGACCCTGGATTATATAACAAAAAAGGCTTATTTTAGTCTCATTTACTTACCCTAGAAATTTGGCAATCGAATTTCTCAACACCCAGTATAGGAGGAATAAGTAACCTTAGAGCTTGAAAAAGTTAAGTAATTGCAAAAATACGAACAAAAATCTTCTAAACTGTAGCGGCGCACTATGTGGTCAAGAGCACTTTCGCGTCTCAAAAATCTGAAACTCTTTTATTTACATTACATCACAGCCATAAAGCCTATAGTTTTCTTAATCTATGTACCAAATTTCATTAACGTAAGTCAGTAAATAAAAGAGTTACAAATTTTTAAGACGCAAAAGTGCTGTTGGTCCCATAGTGCGGCGCCGCGGCGCGGCGCGTCAATGTAAAAGTGCGGACAAGTTTGAAACAATTTAACCTTTAAGTTTCAGGTTTCTGTGCAAACGAACATCAAAAGTTTTACTATTACTCATTGGAGTTATTCGATATGATATTTATAATTGACCAATGGTCAATTACGGTAGAAATTTATTTTCGGCTGTTAATTAGGAATAAAGTATCTACTTCCAAATTTCGAGTGTTTCAACCGACTAAATAACTATAGACTGTAAATGTTTCATTTTAGAGCTGTAGTTGCTTAATAAAAATGTGTATCATCAAGTTTCAAAATGTGTAACAGAAACTAGTGCCTTCAATTAAAAAATATGTTTCATTATGAACTATTATTTTTATACAAGAAATTTTTCTTTATAATTAATAGGTAAGGAGCTATAAAGAAATACGTACCATTGATGTACTCTGTTTAGTTCGCGTTTATTATACAGAGTGCGTCGCAGTTCTATACTTTCAAAATAACTTTATTATTTTCAATAATAGAGCAAAGAGGTTTTAGGCAAAGTTGCATTGAACGTTACTATAATCCGAAGAACTCCAATGATCTCGACATTCATTGTATCGAAACGGCCACAAATTTTTAAATATTTTAAATAGCTTAGTGTATTTTTATGACTGGTTTTAGTAATCATTTAAAATGTGTATTAATCAGTGTAAAAAGTTCCCCGTCATGTTAGGGTGATTCAAGGTTCTTGATTTTAAATGGTATAACCTTTTCAATTATGTCTGAGACCTCGATTTTGAATTTTTTCAAAAAGGTCACGTCTTTCTCAGTTTTTAAATACCATAACGTATTTTTTATGATAGATTTTAATAGACATTTTACCCCCACGAATGGTAAAAATTTCGGAAAAAATGAAAAAAAATTGTTACGTTGCGGTAGACCGCGATCGTTAAGCGAAATACTGGGTGTTTCATTGAAGGTGCATCAAACTTGGTATGCGGGTAGATGTCGGGAAACAAAAGAAAAGTTTCTCTGTAAATTTTTCTGTTAAATGAATAAATTTCGAGAAAATCGAAGTCGCATATTTTATTCGCATTCTCATACGAATCGCTTTATTCGTTTATTACTCTAGCTAGAATGTCGCCACAGCTGATTCGCCAAAACACATTTAAAAACATCGTGGTTGTTGGAAATCAATAAAAATAATAATTAGTCGTTTATTTTCGATTCTCCATTTAATACAAATTTTCTAATTGTTAGTTGAAGCATTTTAGTATTGTTCAAACATTTAGTAGTGTGCGCTTATATAAGAATTTATTATTATTCACATTTAGTGATAAACCGTTTCATGAAATCATTCGTAGAAATTTAGCGCCCAAGTGCCTGGTTTTACCCAAAATATTTCGTTCGCTGCACTACCCCAATTAAGGACTTTATGGTTTTTTTGTGTGTGCAGCAAAGGAGACATTTCTCGTAATAATAATAATAATGTAATAAAAAGAAATATTTTTATTTTTAAAATTCGACAAATTTTTAATAGCAATTTATAATGTGCGACAACAATGCATACTAAATGCACATTTTTGCATAGCCCCACATTTGTAATTTATTATTAAATTAAATAAGTTTAAATATCCACGCGATTTCACATTCCAGCTGCTGCTGCAGTTGAATAACCGAACGAGTGAGTCTTTCGGTCAAGGTCAAAACAAAATCTAGTCATAAATTTCTTCGCTTTTATGGTTTTATTGTCCCCCTATGTTCCATTCATAATGCAATTTAGACCGCCAATTTGATGTCACAATTCCGCGGAGCTAAAGTATTTTTACAAACATCGGCTCCAAATTATGCAAATTTCAACTTGCTACGACTAAAATTTTTTATTAAGATATTTTGTTTGAAATGTGTTCTCAAGTTTGGTGCATCATCAATGAAACACCCTGTATATCTGTTTTACCGTTTTCCTAATAAATAAAGATTATATGATACAATGATCACTGCAGCATTACAAGTCAACAGTTATCATATCTCGAAATTCTTGCTATGTATGGAAGTAAACCTTTTAACCAAGTCAATTCTAAATGTCTATTAAAATTCGTCATAAAAATATACTATCTTATTCAAAAAATTGATGAAGGTATGACATTCTCGAAATAACTGAAGATCGTGATTGTTGGGAGTTTTCCGTGTGTTAACCCTTAATATTCAATGCAACTACTCTTAAAGATTACTTACTACATTTCTCAAAACATGAAAGTTATTTTGAAAACACAAAATCGCAACTCACTTTGTACAAGGCGAGTGTTTAAAATGCAAAAGTGTAGAACTGGGAATGAGGTATGCTATAGAGATAAGTTATTAATTATAACTAATTGTATGATATATAGAGAATTAAAATAAATCTACAGCCAGATAGTACCAAGACGTAGAGGTAGAATATGTATGCATTTAAAAGAGCCAGCTGCGTTACATGTTGCTTGTATTTCTCGAAATAATATTTTAGACTATTAATCTTTCCGGTGAAGATGAAGTAATCCTTCGAGATCAGTGCCAGGTAAAGTTGAAGTGAGTAATTTGGCGAAAATGCTAAGTGAAGTTGAATTGAGTAACTTAGGTAAATCAAGGGTGAAATACCACTGAGTTGTAGTATAGAGCATGTTTGCATGTTAAACAAGCTCTCTGCGTTGCATGTTGCTTGTATTTCTCCAAATAATATTGTAGACCATTAATTTTTCCGGTGAAGACGAAGTGTGTAATCCTTCGAGACCAGTGCCAGGTCAAGTGTTGAGTAACCTGGGTAAATCTAGGGTGAAATACCACCGAGTTGTAGAGTAGAGCATATTTGCATGTTAAACAAGCTAGCTGCGTTGCATGTTGCTTGTATTTCTCGAACTAACATTTTAGACCATTAATTTTTCCGGTGAAGACGAAGTGTGTAATCCTTCGAGACCAGTGCCAGGTGAAGTGTTGAGTAACCTGGGTAAATCTAGGGTAAAATACCACCGAGATGTAGAGTAGAGTAAGTTTGCGTGTTAAAGAGACTATCTGCGTTGCATGTTGCTTGTATTTCTCGAACTAACACTTTAAACCATTAATTTTTCCGGTGAAGACGAAGTGTGTAATCCTTCGAGACCAGTGCCAGGTGAAGTGTTGAGTAACCTGGGTAAATCTAGGGTGAAATACCACCGAGTTGTAGAGTAGAGCATATTTGCATGTTAAACAAGCTAACTGCGTTGCATGTTGCTTGTATTTCTCGAACTAACATTTTAGACCATTAATTTTTCCGGTGAAGACGAAGTGTGTAATCCTTCGAGACCAGTGCCAGGTGAAGTGTTGAGTAACCTGGGTAAATCTAGGGTGAAATACCACCGAGATGTAGAGTAGAGTAAGTTTGCGTGTTAAAGAGGCTATCTGCGTTGCATGTTGCTTGTATTTCTCGAACTAACACTTTAAACCATTAATTTTTCCGGTGAAAACGAAGTGTGTAATCCTTCGAGACCAGTGCCAGGTGAAGTGTTGAGTAACCTGGGTAAATCTAGGGTGAAATACCACCGAGTTGTAGAGTAGAGCATATTTGCATGTTAAACAAGCTAACTGCGTTGCATGTTAAACAAGCTAACTGCGTTGCATGTTGCTTGTATTTCTCGAAATAACATTGTAGACCATTAATTTTTCCGGTGAAGACGAAGTGTGTAATCCTTCGAGACCAGTGCCAGGTGAAGTGAATTGAGTAACCTGAGTAAATCTAGGGTGAAATACCACCGAGATGTAGAGTAGAGTAAGTTTGCGTGTTAAAGAGGCTATCTGCGTTGCATGTTGCTTGTATTTCTCGAACTAACACTTTAAACCATTAATTTTTCCGGTGAAGACGAAGTGTGTAATCCTTCGAGACCAGTGCCAGGTGAAGTGTTGAGTAACCTGGGTAAATATAGGGTGAAATACCACCGAGTTGTAGGGTAGAGCATGTTTGCATGTTAAACAAGCATGTTGCTTGTATTTCTCGAACTAACATTTTAGACCATTAATTTTTCCGATGAAGACGAAGTGTGTAATCCTTCGAGACCACTGCCAGGTGAAGTGTTGAGTAACCTGGGTAAATCTAGGGTGAAATACCACCGAGATGTAGAGTAGAGTAAGTTTGCGTGTTAAAGAGGCTATCTGCGTTGCATGTTGCTTGTATTTCTCGAACTAACACTTTAAACCATTAATTTTTCCGGTGAAAACGAAGTGTGTAATCCTTCGAGACCAGTGCCAGGTGAAGTGTTGAGTAACCTGGGTAAATCTAGGGTGAAATACCACCGAGTTGTAGGGTAGAGCATGTTTGCATGTTAAACAAGCTATCTGCGTTGCATGTTGCTTGTATTTCTCGAACTAAAACTTTAGACCATTAATTTTTCCGGTGAAGGCGAAGTGTGTAATCCTTCGAGACCAGTGCCAGGTGAAGTGTTGAGTAACCTGGGTAAATCTAGGGTGAAATACCACCGAGTTGTAGAGTAGAGTATGTTTGCATGTTAAACAAGCTATCTGCGTTACATGTTGCTTGAATCTCTCGAAATAACATTGTAGACCATTAATTTTTCCGGTGAAGACGAAGTGTGTAATCCTTCGAGACCAATGCCAGGTGAAGTGAATTGAGTAACCTGGGTAAATCTAGGGTGAAATAGCACCGAGATGTAGATTACACTAAGTTTGCGTGTTAAAGAGGCTATCTGCATTGCATGTTGCTTGTATTTCTCGAAATAACATTGTAGACCATTAATTTTTCCGGTGAAGACGAAGTGTGTAATCCTTCAAGGCCAGTGCCAGGTGAAGTGAATTGAGTAACCTGGGTAAATCTAGGGTGAAATATCTCCGAGATGTAGAGTATGTTTGCATGTTAAAGGAGCTACCTGCGTTGCATGTTGCTTATATTTCTCGAAATAACTTTCTAAACCATTAACTTTTCAGGTGAAGACGAAGTGTATAATCTTTCGAAACCAGTGTCAGGTGAAGTTGAAGTGAGTAACCTGGCAATCAGATGAGAGTGTCAGGTGGAGTTGAATTGAGTAACCTGGATCGAATAGCACCAACACGTATGATAGAGTGTGTTTGCATGTTAAAGAGTCTATTTGTGTTGAATATTGCGTGTATTTCTCGAAATAACATTTTAGAACTTAGTTCTTTATATAATTTTCACATTGAATATTTCTCAAAATTTAATGAGGTACTATAAAGAAAGTTTTATTTATTACCGTTTTCATAATTGAACTTTAAATTTAAAGTGACTTCAACCTATAAAAACATATTGGTTTTTCTATTCTTAAAGCGACTGTAAATTAAAACCTCTTTTAGTTCCATTATGAAAACAATCCTTAATTTAATACCTATGTTTTACATTATTTGAAGTTAAAAAGTTTCAGGTTTTTTTCTAACAATAGTACGGATGACAGAAGAGCTTTGACCCAGTAAGATCCAATAGATCAACTAAATGCGAGTGTCACTCATTGTTTGTCGTGTACCAGATTATGCACTTCTTCAAAAGGATAAATTATCGAGATCATCTTAAGGTTAAAATCGCTTCAAGATCAAGTCAAAGTCAAATAAATGTCACCTCAATCTCGTTTAAGGGTCACTTAAATAAATTTCAGGGTCGCTTCAGTCATATGGAGGTAGTCTCAAGGTCACTTGAGGGTTATTTCAAGATTATTTCAAAAGTACCTCAACGTTGTTTCAAGATTATGGTGATATCACGTCAAGGAGATGCCGATTCTGGAAAATATGCGATCTGTAAAAGAAGTTTAAATGGTGGATGAAATATGTCTCGATAATTTGCTTGTAATTTTAATAGTTTTAATTTTTTTGTAGATGCCGCGACCGTTCAGATTAATTAAGGCGCTGTATTATGAACGGAAGATAATATTCCATGTCAAAGGTAACTAACAAAAAAAGTGATGTTCATACACCAACAGTGTTGTCAGAATGAACGAATATTCCTTTTACTGACTTTTACGAGAAACTAGCTATTACAAGGGTCAAGTACTAAATCAACACTCCGTACAAGTAACGCAATCCCATTCCTCTCGTGAGAGGATTGAGAAACAAAGTTAACAAATATAATTGTCGCAAGTGCAATAAGGAAGACAACAGTTTTAGGGAATTCTGTTTACCGCAATGTCACTGGTTTCAATTTAAAAGTGTATTAGGTTATGTCTAGTTAAGTTATTTACCAATCAAAAAGTTGTTATTTTAAGAAGTGCAGAATTTTTCTTTTACGAAAAAGGCGGAATCATTAAATGTCATGCGATACAAGTTTGGGATGCGATATTTAAACTCAATTTTCTTAACCACTGACAGTAACTTTGACAAACGTCACTTCAAATAATATTTCCAACTGTTTTTTATCCCTAGATGAGAGGAATGTGCGACAAGGATAGATATAAAAAATCACTAAATGCGTTACCTCTATACGAAGTATGTTGATTTAGTACCTTACGTTACGCGCCATTGCAACGCCGCCAAGTGTCACTTCAAAAGACATGCACAGATAAAGCGGCGTGGAACGATTGAAAAATAAAAATAACTTGTGCCACAAATAGATAAATTTCAACTATTTATAGTATTATGTATGTATCTGTTACACCTGATGTATTGTATGTTGTATTATTCACATATACAAAAAATTATCAGATGAAAATGCGATGGTGGGACATATTTGCATTCTGTTTGAACCTTAGACAATATGTTTTTTTTTAGTACTTTTCGATAAGAATGACATATGGTAGATTTCACAAACGTTACTTAAATTTAATCAAGCGTTAAACGCAAACGTTGCTATGGTTACATGTGCTGAAGGTATAGGAGTGATTATTCTTAATCAATGATTAAATTAAATCGACTTTTATGAAACCCAACAATAATGGAAATACAAAAGTTTGCATTCAAAATCTGACAATACTCAATAATAATTTTTTAAAAACTATGTAAGGTAATTTTGTAGTTCATAAAAAATTAGAGTGGTAGTGTTAATTATGTCAGTGACATTTCAGATTAGAAAGTTACTTAAAATCGTCACATTTTATAGTAATAGGTGCTAACTTTAACAATCTGCGGTCTCAAAACTAAAGCAGATGGGACATTGAGTTTTTCGATTTTGGAATTTTCATGGACTGGTGATTAGTGTGGTATACTTTTGGTGCCAGATTTCATTAACACCGTGTATATTAGTTTTATAATTCAATTAGACTCATGTCCGATAAAAAGTTTATAACTTATCAATTACTTCTATTTATCACGTTCTATTTATCACATTTTAATATAATTTTCTCCTAGGATTTATTTATAATAATGAGAGAGTGATATAAGAAACGTTCTTAAAATGATATATTTTGTGACAAGGATGTTAAAAATCCCGACAAAGCCAGACAAAGAAACCGGTGCATAGGAAAGCACCCATATTTGTGCATATGTGATCACACCGCGTGCATTCAAAAATTTTAATTTCTGGCTCAAATCGGACGAAAGATTTTCTTGCTATTAGGCGTTTTCGTTTCATAATTGACCTAAACTAATCGGATCCCAAGTGATACTACGCCGACACGAAAAGAAAAATTCGGCATGATGCCTAAATAGCAAATGTCAAGATAACTTTACTTTCTGCAAGATTATTTGTGATCATGTTACGGTTTACAGGTGGTGAGGTGGTTTACAGGTTTACACGTTTTGTAGTGTGTGGTGAGTAGTTACTTTTAAGTTTAAGCCAAAGCCTTATAGCTAAAATCTTAACAAAACATTGAGTAAGTTTTCTGTCATGAACAAAAATCGCTAAGCAATACAGAATAATCCTATAATTATAATCCGCGCAAAATTAATTTTTGGTATCATTTTGAAGCATTTTTTTGTTTCCTATATGAATGTAGGTAAATTGGCAATGAACCGGGTGCATTGTGGATGCATTCTATGAAAAAAATATTTGTAACTGATTTCATAATTAGGTATACCTAAGTCCTTGTCAGGTATATCGGTGAAAGAATGATCTGTTCCGTACTTCTTCATGACATCACCCACCTTTTCTACAGTGTGTTTTATAATTTGCTTGCAAAAAAGACGTCTCAGCGAATCCATCGCGAAGCTGAACTTTTCTTTCAATAACTAAGAACCAAAGTTCCCTCACAATATATCACAAATGCTTCTTGAAAAATTACGTTTTTGTAACTGGTTCATTAGAAAATAATATAGATCATACACGTTGGTTAATGTGCACATGCAAGTTCTTCTTAAATGAAACGGACACTTGGCTTCGGATTGTTGTAATTTTTGTACATTTCCGTAAATTTCACTCAAATTCATTACAGGTATTACACATGTACTTCCTGTAAGAATTCCACGTAGAAACTGAGTCTTCTCCGTTCCTTTAACGTATACAACTTTGGCTGTACAACACAAAGAATTGATAATTGCATCAAAATCCGATAACGGAATGAATCCAGTATTCCAGCTAATGCAAAGGTGGTTAGTCATTAACCAGTTTGCAACATTTTGATATTTTCTGGATACTAATGACAAACTAGTGTGAGGTTGAAACATAAAATGACTTACTTTATTTTCACTATCGTAAGAAGCCAACTCTTTCGATATAAATTTATTATCTTCCACTTTAAATCCTTGGATATCAATGATAATAAACTCTTTCATGGTTCCGTTGATGTTGCTTCTTACAAAATCAAATTACGTTTAGCTCATAGCCTCACTTTTAATAATGTTATTACGCTTCAACGTTTACATCAACTGACGTACGATTTTTGTGAGAGGTAAATAAGAGAATGCTTTGTCGTGCAGAATTAAACAGTATGCGATAGTATCTGCCTTGATATTTTCTTTAGTTGTAAACTCAATTCTGATTTCTACTGCACTTTTATGCATCGTATCTTTTTGAAACGTGCAGTCAATTCCTATTAAAGGACATCGAGCTAATTCCTTTGGATTGAACCAAGGTTGACTACTTTCACGATGGTAATATTTTTCTTGAAATCCAGAATACATATCGTATAGGATGGCGTATTTATTATTCTCAATGTCAATGTCTAAATTATCATACGGATATCGTTCACCATTTAGAAACACTGTTAAAAATTTTAACTTAACATCATCAAACAGACTCATGTTAGCATCGACAACACCCTTTCTCTTAGTCTGAAAAGCAATAATTATATATCTTGGCGTTTCTAACTGTGGAGCAGTTTTTACTGACCATGAATGATTTGTAGTAGTTGGAAGGGAAGGGTACTCGTGTAATTCCCAGCTCCTAAAAGGGACCTGTATTTCAACATCTCTATCTGTTATCCTCGTTAAAACCAATTGCTCTCGCAATCCTACTGATACATGCGGCATCCTCCATACAATTTTATCAATTGTTAGTTTGATTTTTTCAGCCGTATTACTTTCATAAATTGCATCGACGTCATCATTCGTTCTGATCAACACCAGTTCCTGCCTCATATTCAAGATTATCTTTCTATAATCTTCCCCAAAACCTAACAATGTCTTTAAAGGTACGCTTGCTGCGAAATTTCCCTTAACGTCGAGTACATTGCTTATTCTTGCTTTCTCCTGAAGCCATCCTGCATTTTCGAATTTTATTGTTTCGTTGGGAGTAAAAGAAAAGTAACCTTTCATCGTGGACGTTATCCCAACATTTCTTACCGAATCCACCTGCACTCCATTCAGAAGATATCTAATCTCGCTAAACATATAAGCCACTGGATTATTTATCAACTGTGCTGTAGGACTATGCTTGGTATTATCGCTAGCCAAACGAAGTCTTCCTTCTACATACAAATAACTTTCACATGGTAAAGTGTAATTGTCAATTTCCGGAACTGTTATTCGAACTTTATCGTTATTACCAAATGATGATCCGAATGGTAAGTGTGAATGATACTCAACGTTAGTTATTGAAGTATCCATTTTAATTTTATCAGTCACTCCCATTTTATTTAGGTAATAACTGATTTATGTATAATGATGGTGCTCACCCTTTGACGGTTATGTCACTTCTACAGAATAATTCTCTTTAAGAGTTTTTAAAAGGTACTGTTCTCTTTCTCTAGATTAACACATTATAACCTAAACTCTTTAAATACTTTTTATTTTCTCGTGTCAATTTCAATTTTTTTTGTCGACCACAATTCAGTATATATTTTCGTGGCTTAAATAATATATTACGTCTTATTCTATCCCACTTCTTTTGTTTCGAATAACCACTGTCGTAGATAATCATTATGTAAACCTCTTCAAGTGAAGTCTTATAGTAACTACTGCGTTTCTAAAGTTAACCAAACGATTCTCTTGATCTAAGACTCGAACGACTATGCTCGTAATTACCTTCACGGTCACTGGCAGATAAATAGCTTGAAGAGGGGATTCTATTATTTTAAATCCCGGTGGATTGTTTGGTCGTTTGGAAAGAAATGATACAACACATGACCTGGTTCTCCGTTATTATAAGAACCACCGGTCAAATTACACTCTATTCTTATAGCATTGACTTTGTTTATGTCGACTGGAAAATCACCGATGTTATTGTCGTTTTCCTTCAATATTCTGGGTTCAAATCCCAACAATCTTCCCAATGAATTTGGTTGACTAAAATCGAGCTTAACCGAACTGTTTATGGTTGCCTTTAAAGTATTATTATTTCCATGAATGTTTATATAATCAGGAATATTGTTATTTTGAAAATAATCTTTCAGAAATTTATTAATATCATCGAGTTCATATGTGCCTGTAGGTATATCGATAGTTTTCCAAGCAGACTTTTTTCTCTTTCTTCATAATGTATTAAATTATTACTTTCATCTATGTTAGGTATTGCGTTAAACGTTTCAAAATTTAACATACACATTTCATAGGTTGCGTCTTCGCTCAGGTATATTGGTGGATTAAACTCACAAACTAAAACCGATTCATTTCCCGTTAGAGTAAATGTACACGAAATCGGTGAAGATTCCATGTTGACCATCTTTCAAGAACTAAATCCTTACTTAACTTGTAAGGCTATTAAAAACTGTAGACATAATTGTCCACAATTTTGTTAATTCGATTTTTGATATCTTTCATAATTATAATTAATAACGCCTATTCCGTTTGACAAAAGATATTTTTCCACTTCCACTGGAGGTCGTAGATCTCCATAACTATCAAAATACTTTACAGTTCCACCTCTTTTGTAATAAGCTACCCAATGTGTTCCTTCACCAGAATTGTCATCTAAATTTATAATTAGAGGTGGGCGATACGGGAAATTGTGTATCGAATTTCGATACGATTTGTGTATCGATACGTATCGATATATCGAATATCGATACGTATCGAGTATCGGCTACCGATACGTATCGATATGTATCGAAATATTGGATTGATATGTATCGATATATCGATACGTTTCGAAATATTGAACAGAGGTTTAAAACTTTGGTGCAAAAACCGGTTAAGACCAGTTTTTCAAGTCTCGAGAAAATTGAAATAAACTAAATATCTTCTAAAAGGTAAAATAAAATGACTTTAGTTTAAAGTTATTGCTAGAGGTGGGCGATACGGGAAATTGTGTATCGAATTTCGATACGATTTCTGTATCGATACGTATCGATATATCGAATATCGATACGTATCGAGTATCGGCTACCGATAGGTATCGATATGTATCGAAATATTGGATTGATATGTATCGATATATCGATACGTTTCGAAATATTGAACAGAGGTTTAAAACTTTGGTGCAAAAACCGGTTAAGACCAGTTTTCCAAGTCTCGAGAAAATTGAAATAAACTAAATATCTTCTAAAAGGTAAAATAAAATGAATTTAGTTTAAGGTTATTGCTTAAACTTATGATAAGAAATCCGATATTTCGATACGTATCGATATTCGATATCCGATATTTGGATTCGTATCGATATTTCGATACGTATCGATATTCGATATCCGATATTTCGATACGTATCGATATGCGATACGTCGATACAGCTGAAAATGTGTATCGATACAGCTGGCGTATCGATACGTATCGATATATCGATACATCGACCCAGCCCTAGTTATTGCTTAAACTTATGATAAGAAATCTGATATTTCGATACGTATCGATATTCGATATCCGATATTTGGATTCGTATCGATATTTCGATACGTATCGATATTCGATATCCGATATTTCGATACGTTTCGATATGCGATACGTCGATACAGCTGGAAATGTGTATCGATGCAGCTGGCGTATCGATACGTATCGATATATCGATACATCGACCCAGCCCTATTTATAATTCCACTTTCCTGTTCTCTTATTTTTTTAGGTAATGTATCTCTCATAAACACTCCTCCAAAAAATGGTAATTTTAATATTTTAGCATATTTTAGTATGTCAAAGTTACTCAATGGTCGCCGAGGCAAATATTTCAGTTTTTTGAATTAGATGGTAAATATAATCCACATCCTGTTTTGTAAGGTTTAATGTAAAATCCACTTCCCACTGCTTTTGTTACCATAGCCCTATTATGTCGTTCTGCCTCTTTCAATTGTTCTTTCGCAGCCTTTGCATCGTTTACCGCCTTAGCAATTGCAGCTGCACCGCCGCCGAGTGATCCTATTGCTCCCAAAGCTGCAAATAATGGAATTAAAGGTAAAATTCCACCTCTCTTGGGAATTGGAATCACTCTTTGACGTGGACGTCTTATTTTTTTGTGGTTTTTCTTTAAAACTGACTGCGCCAATTTAACATTTTCTAAGAGGCTCTTGTTACCGCTGCGCGAAATGGCTTGTCGAGCTTTCTTGACAGCTTCCCGAAATGATAATTCACCACCGCGCTTCCTCCGCTTAATCGCACGCTTTCTCTTCCCACTGTTCCCCATTCCGAGCTTCGTCTTAGCTCGCATTATGGCGGCTACAGATAATGCCGATGCCCTCTCTCCAAGTCCCGCTTCTGAACTTTTAACTCTTTGTACTGCCGCTTGATACAATTTTCTATCTGCTTCGTGACGCTTATCTAAATCGTCACTTAACGAATATGCAATGTCGTGTTGCTTACACGCTTCGTCCAATACATTAACACCTCTGTCTCCTCTTTTAAGTCGAGTATCTAATTTTGTACCTGGACCGCAGTAGTTGTAACCTGGTATATGTAACTCTATTGGCAGTTTATTAATTAACGTATTAAGTAAACCACGACCTTTTCGTTTTACACTACTTCTCAAAATGTGGTCTCTCTTGACGCGACGCCGCATTTATGGCTTTTGTTTCTAACAGTTGACGATGATAATGTGTACTACTCTGATACTCTTGTCGCTAAACATTATATATCAAAAGTTATTAGGTGAGTAAATGATAAAACTATTGTCAGAAATTTTTATTTTTAATTTCATATGTTTACAATTTTACAGTAATATGTACATAATGAATCAAAACATTTACATAGTAACGGCTTTATGCATACTTATGTCACACATTAATTTATTAATTCCGAACATTATTAATTCATTTGTAATCGCCCCTTTCTCAGATATTTCATTATTGAGAAATGCTTTGACAGTTAGCTTCACGTCACCATCCATAACACTCACGCATGGAATCATGTTGGAGTAGAATGTTTTATAATTCAATTGCTTCAAAACCTCCAAACGATATGATATAATATCACACAATTTCCAAAATTCCAATAAACCCTTATAAGATATATACAGTGTCTCGTCACCTCTTTCTAATTTCAATATTTTTGTTCCTTCGATACGTTCGAACGATGCCTTTACCGAACTAATTTTCATTACCGGATAAACAGTTTTTTCTCGGTAAAATATGATTTTAATGTGTAGTTATAAGAACAAAATTGTTTCCATTCCTCTTCTAAAAACGATATGCTCTGCCTTTTAGTACCCATAATGCGTATTACTGGATCAAAAAATGTTTCGGTACACAGTCCCACGCAAACCCACTTCGTGCGACTCTTATTTAAAAAATATACACTTTGAGCTAACAATGGTAATTGGTCCACATCAGCCACTTCCCTTACTTCTGATATCTCTGAAGGTGCTTTCTCGCTAATGTCATACTGACGAAAATCTTCATCCGTGAAAAAGGTTGAGACAATACTTCAAATTGAAACTCGTTTCGAACTGAGGACATATTCAAATCTTGCTCATCCTGTTCTTTTGGTTTATCAACGTTTTGAGTGAGAAATCTTTTCTTCTGTACATCATCACCTTGATCATCCACGTGTCTTTTCTTCTGCTTCAGGAAAAATTCCACTTGTTTAGACGTCACTATTAAATACATCAAAAATATAAGAATTGTATATGATTAGAAAAATTTAATAAACTTACTTTTATAAAGATCGACGATACACTATTAAATTTGTATAACACAACTCACAGTTCTGCAACAACTGAAACAATTCACAAAATAACGGCCTTATATAACAAGATTTTAGGTGGGGGTAATACCAATTTAAATCCTCACCTCCTCCAACCACAAGGTCACTAAGCAGAAATCAACACTAGAACCTCCTCTGACCTCAACACCATTTCAAGGTTATCTCACTTTGGAACCTCCTCCGCGTCAAGGTTATGGTGAAGGTCAGGAGTAGGTCGATTCTGGAACCTCCTCCGACCTTGACCTTGAATCTAGAACCTCCTCCATGTCAAGGTTATGGCGAAGGTCACGTCAGGGATAGGCCGATTCTGGAACCTCCTCCGACCTTGACCTTGAATTTTTCCGTCAAGGTCGGAGAAGGTTCCAGAATCGGCCTATCCCTACTACTACTTCTTGGTTTTCCGCAGTCGTTGGTATGATGGTTTTTTCCGCATTTTACGCACTTTGGTGGCGCGTGGCATCTGCCTTGGTAGTGGCCAAATTTTTGGCAATTGTGGCATTGTGCGGTGCCCGTTTTTTCTTTCTGTTTCTACGGTTGTGGCTAGATTTATGACTTCTTTGATTTGAAATGTGTTTTTCCTCTCTTGGGAGGAGTGCTAGTAGCATTGGCATTGGAAATTTTATCCTCGGTGTTTTTGGGTGAAGCTCTGTTCGAGTAAGTCGTTTTTCACTCCGTGTAGGAGTTTTTCGCTGGGAAGCTGATATGTGTGGTATGGGAATTTTTCAGCATCTAGAATTTTTGTTATTTTCTTGTAGTCATCTATTGTCGCGAGTTAGAATTTTATCCCGTCCGCTATATTTTTAGCGTTAGTAAAGATGAGGTTTTTGATTTTTAGAATGGCGGTGAGTTTTGTCCAAAGGTCTTTATTTCTTAAAACGATCGGAAGGATTTTTTCGGAATCAGGTTTTAGTTGTGCTTGTCGTTGTATGTTTTTGTGTGGGGCTTTTGGTTGTTTCTCGGTTGGGAGTTTCGGGGGATGTTGTCTGCTGAGGTTCGAGTTGTGTCTGAGTATTCGTTCTCTGATTGTAATATGTCGTACTTATTGTTTATTGAGTAGTTTTTTGGATTTACCTTAAAGATTTTGGTTGGTGGATTGTTTGTTGAGCCAGTTTTCCTTTTTGCGTTTCGTCTTGTCCTCGATGACGATGAGAAGATGGATTCCTTGTCCGATGAGTCATAATAGACGTTGTCTAGAGCTTTGGTCACTTTTTGGAGGATTAGGAACTCCTTCAGCTTCTCGGTCAGGCGTTTGATGTTTTCTGTGAGCCCTGAGACTTGGTTCTCTAGGGCTTTGATTCTCTCGACCTTTGCGGCAATGATTTTGAGCGCTTCTTCGTCCAATATGTTGTCAGGGGGCGTCACTGCACTGTCTGAAGCCTCTATCCTGGAGAGGATAGAAACAAGGAACTTTTCCCTGCTTAAGCGCTGTTACACTATTTACGTTAACCGAACTTATTTACACTATTTACATCGTTGCACATAAATGTATCCGTTCTATTCAAAACTATATTTTTGAGTATATTTTCTAATTGCTCATCTGAACAGATCAAGAGCACGCTCTCGTCGGTACTCCCTGACTGGAAGTACATACAGTGTCAATATATGTATGTAGCATTTTTGACATCGGTATTTTAAAGGCCGTCTAGCCAATCAGTTCTGTACCTTTCTATGGCCACTATTTTTGGTTTCATCTTTGTATAATATTATTGGATAATTATTTTTAATATACATATAGTATATAATACATATGGAATTAGACATTAGTCGGATTTAAATATATCTTATAAGAGACACATCATTGGATTGATTAGAACTAGTTGAAGTATAACTTCCGGGATCTGAGCTCTAGTAATAAAACAAAAATCTTTTAGATAACTGAGGATATCGATTCTCATACTGCTTTCATTTTATTGGGTTGATTAAGAATCGCCCTATACCTACGTACACTCTATTCCGCTTTCGTAATTTTATTTACAAATACCTTTTTTTCTTATGTAAAGGAAAAATAAAAGTTAAAGGATTATCCATGATATTAGTGACTAAGAAAATAAATGTTGAAAGATATGCCTTAAGTCACTATAAAAAAGAATCGAAGTTAGGTTTCCAAATCGAGGTTAAGGCCCGAATTCAGAAACACAAAATTAGTGACACTCATTCTCAACTTGAGTTGATCTTGTCCTAACTGAAAAAAATCGTATTCATAAACACATTTCATGAAATGAGTGACTAACAATAGACTCAAATTGAGGGAAAAGTTAGTATAAACTGAGTATGACATTAGAGCAGTTGCGGGTGTACTTATTTCGCACTCATTTCAAAATATTTATAAAGTGAAGCTACATTTATCGAGAGATAATGGAATATGTTAACATAGATGATGATTTATGGGAATTTGTGCAATTTTTACAAAACGGTAACTTCTTAGAGGTACCCAGGTTAATAAAACGTTGTATTATAATTTCAGAAAAGGAAGACAGTTGTATTTTATTTCAGAAACATATTACGAGATGTAGATAATCCATTGGAAAAATACACGAATACTGAATTATTGCAACGGTATAGGTTTACGAGAGATACAATACAAAATATATTGTTACCACTTGTTTTTGATGGGCATGAAGCTCAAAATGAACGAGGTTTACCTGTACCAAATATAATGAAATTATGCATAGCATTACGATTTTATGCAAGTGGTAGCTATCAGGTCCGTTTATTACCATATTAATACATAATAATATAATTGAATAACATTTGTAGCGAGTGTGTGGTGACTTGTTGGAAATAAGTCAGGCATCAACGTCACGAATAATAAAAGAAATATCTGAAAAATTAGCTCACCACTTGGGCCAGTTTATAAAATTTCCAGAAACAGAAATTGATACACAAAGGAACCGCACTACATTTTTTGAAATGGGTAGATTTCCAGGGGTAATTGGAAGTGTTGATGGAACACACATCGAAATCAAAAACCCAGGAAGCCCAAATGCTGAAGTGTACCGGAACAGAAAAGGATGGATGTCAGTGAATGTCCAAGTAGTTGCAGGTCCTCGGTGTGAAATTTTAGACATCGTTATACGGTGGCCTGGTTCTGCTTATGACAGCAGAATTTTCAATAGTAGTGCAGTAAGCATGCGTTTACAGGAAGGCCGTCTCCATGGTATTTTACTTGGTGACAGTGCATACCAACAAACTCATTATTTATATATACCAGTACCAAATCCAAATACTAGGGCAGAAGAACAGTACAACAGTGCACACATAAGAACACGCAATACTGTTGAACGGACCTTTGGTATATGGAAGAGCAGATTTCGGTGTCTTAATTCTGCGATAGGCTGTAGTCTTCAAACCATCACAAGAATAATAGCTGCTACAGCAATACTACATAATATTGCAATAAATCAAAGAGAACAATTTCAAGATGATGTAGAACCCAGAATTGTTGCAAACCCACAACCCATACTAGAGCATAGAGAAAATCCTAGAGGAAATATGATTCGTGCAGCATTTATCCAGAGACATTTTGCCCGATAAAAGAAAAATATAGATTTTAACGTTTTTAAGTGTAGAATTTTTTATGTCCAACATTTTGTAGATGTGTTTGACTAATTTTAACTTTTTTTTTCTTTTATTGAAACATTTTTCATCTTTGGTACTATCGTATGAATATTTGTAATTCACATACAAGAAAAGGTAAGTTTATAAATCACATGTTGATAGTATATTTAATTATTCAATCAGGACCCTAATCCACCAACAACTTATACAGTTTTGCACTTTTCACTTTGTAAAATTTGAAAAGCATAGTTTATTTTGGTTCTACGAACATTTTAGCAGATTACAGAATTACCTTGCAATTTATGAAAAGTATATTAATTTGCAAAAAAGTGTACGTTAGTGGAACGCTAAGTATAATTGCAAAGTGAAAGGTGCAAAGTTGAAAAGTTGTTGGTGGAATAGACTCCTGGTATATAAAACATATATTACAAATATACAGTCTGGAACAAAAGTATGGAAACCTCTAAATATCTAGAGCTATCGAAGCGAAATTTGAAACAGTTAATTTAGGTTAATTTAGTTAATTTAGAAAACGCCAACTTTGCTTTTTAAAAATACGTTCGCGTTTTAATGTTACGAACTTACAAATGTTGATGTATTTCGAAAACAGTGAACATTAGGTATAGGACATGTTATACAGGCTGAATCCAAAAAAACGCCTACGCGAATAGCGTCGGTGTTTATTGTTGGATTTGACTGGTCAAAAAATCAAATGAAATGGCAGAAAAAACTGCCTTATTTTTCAAAATAATAGAAGATAATAAAAAGAAATAAATAAATTATTAACACGAAATGACGTAATAAACAGTTGCTGAACAATAAATGTTTTACGGTAAATAGCGTAGTGTCTATAAGTACTTCCTCATGGGCAAATAAATGACGATAACTGTCAATACTTTTGTTATGTTTTTGCTGACAATAAAAAAAAATGTTGACAGTTATCGTCATTTGTTTGCCTATGAGGAAGTATTTATAGACACTACGCTATTTACCGTAAAACAGGTATCATTTATTGTTCGGCAACTGTTTATTACGTCATTTCGTGTTAATAATTTATTTATTTCTTTTTATTATCTTCTATTATTTTGAAAAATAAGTGTTTATTGCGGCACATCATTGAACGCAGAAAAAAAGTTCTTTCTAAATGTATTACAGTAATTATACCATTGCATTTAAAAAACAAAAGTTGACAGCTGTCATGCAGCTGTTTTAAATGTATTAAAGACGCAAGATATGGTATATTGTAGAGTTTTTTCTGCCATTCCATTTGATTTTTTGACCGCTCAAATACGACAATAAATACCGACGCTATTCGCGTAGGCGTTTTTTTGGACTCAGCCTGTATATTATATGTTAATAGTAATAATTATTGTTTAAGCAACTTAAATAAAAAAATATTGGTTGTCTCATTTAAAATTACAAAGTTGGCAATACTGGCGAAAAATCAGAAATATTGACAACATCGCAGACATCATCTTGACATCCGTGCTATCACCTAATTTAACTGTTCCAAATTTCGCTTCGATAGCCCTAGCCGTTGTTGAGATATTTAGAGGTTTCCATTCTTTCCTTCCACAGTGTATTTTAATAGTCACGTAGTGACAAAATGAAATACAATGTATGTGCTTCTTTTATGAAATTGTTTGTATATCTCTAATCAAAGTGACCCAAATGTTGAAACTTTTTTATTGTAATTACCAATAATGCTTGATATTGCCTGAATTATCATTTATTTTCAATAAATTAAACATGCATATTACTTTCACTGATTTATTTATTATTCTACAATTTATTTTGTTTTAAGGATGTCGTTTTTAATGTTTCCTGTTGCAGCTGTTCTTCTGCGATTCTTTTCCTAATCACCTGCTCTTCATACTTCATTTTTTGGGGGGCTGCTGCGTGTTGTATTCTTTAGCCAAACAATCGATTGTCACAAACACAAACAAAATGTCTTTATTAATAACAATAATACAAGGATGTTAATATGTCAAAACGCCTCGTCGTTATGTGCACGGTATGTCCACGGGGATGAGTTCGCAGTTGTCCTGGTGCAATGGTTGCAGGTGGAGGACGTGCTGAACCGGATTCCTCGGCGGAGTGGTCGTTGATAAGCCGTGTGCTGGGCGACGTCTTCTGACCGGACGGGCTTCTTTTATGGCGTCGGGGGAAGCGGTGAAACGGCACGGCGTATTCTGCTGACGCGTTTCAGTGCCCGACGGAGCTGGGTGGTCGTAGGTGTTTGACGGACGTGGAAACCAGGATATCCCGACCTTTCGGCTGGCTTTGGTTAGAAGTCCAACCTCGCGGCTGGCTTTTGGAGAGGAGGTCCAACTTTGCAGCTGGGTTTGGTTAGGAGTCCAACCTCGCGGCTGGCTTTTGGAGAGGAGGTCCAACTTTGCAGCTGGGTTTGGTCAGGAGGTTCCAACTTTGCAGCTGGCTGGGGAAGGAATGATCTTCGAGCTGCTCTGCATGCGTTTATATAGCCCCGGCATCCATCTTGTAGAGGGGCTGGGTGTGATGTGGAAGGGAGTTAGAGCTTGGTGCGTGGCAATGGTGTAGAGATGTGCCGCAGGTGGCGCTGTGGTCGCTACAATTTTCTCTGTTTTCAACTTCTCCTCTTCTTGTAGTATGTGAAGTTCATATTCTCTTAAACGCAGAGCATGAATTTCATCTTCATGCATTTTTAGTAAATCATTTCTTTGCAACCGCACCTGAAGTTCCTTTTCCAAAGCAGTTGCCCTAGTTAAACCCCTCGTAGATGGTGTTTTACTGATTTTCGAAGTAGAAGGGACAGGATCTTGTGGCACGATTTCAGCTTAAACAAAAAATTAAACATGAATACATAATAGTATAAACAGGTATGTTACTAATATTTTCTTACTTTCAATAATTTCTGTATTATTTTCAGTGTTAACACTTGCTTCATTTACAGTTCTTTCTGATAGAGGCTGTAACTCCTGACTTTCATTGATGATATATGTTCCCTCACCAATCTGTGACAATGCTATTGTGTCACTGTCTATGCTGTCTTTTATTTCTATATCGATACTGCTGAAAATATCGTCGATGTTGTTGTCTTCAGTAACACTTTTGTATGGTCCACCACCTGTAGCCATCAATTGCCCTTTCTCTTGTGCCAGCTCTTTTTTACGTCTTGCTTTCATATTCTCCCAACATTTTTTTTATTTTTCAGGAGTTTGCTGTAAAAAAGTATAAAATTGGCGACAATTTATTTTAAATAAGAATACTGGTTACTTACATTTGAATTTTCAGAGAGTGAATTAAATTCCTTGTTTAATGCACACCATGCTTTGCTACCTACCTGTAGGTTTGCAAATTGTGTGCGGAGTGTCTTAAGTCTCCACACCGCTCGGTGTAGCTCGTGGAGAAGGGAGGATTCGACGAAACCCCAATGCAAAAGGTGGGCAAAAATGATTTAAAATAAAACGCACCAGCTGAGCACACTTGTTTATATTTAACTTGCTCAAAGAACTTCAAATAACGAACATTTAACAACGGAACATAAATAAAAAAGTAACACATTAAAATAAATCCGTACCACAGATCTGTGCTTCGGTCACACGTACGGTACTAATCTTAACACAACGACTCCGCCAGTATAATTCGTTCAACAACAAATCCGCCAGTATAATTCGTTCAACAACAAATCCGTAAGTATAATTTGTTCAACAACAACTCCGTAAGTATAATTTGTTCAACCACGACTCCGTAAAGATAATAATAAACTAGAGTTATCCCGACCTTCGTATCCACTCAGAAGATCCAGCGTCCGTTGTAGGTCACTGTCAAACGTCAACCCGGAGCGTCCTCCCGCGGTGAATCGCAGAGTTAGTCAAGGGGTGGCTAAACCGCCACGGTCGCGTCGTATTCCCGGACGAGTCCACTCCTCCAAGGTAAGGCGGGTAGGCCGGCTCACAAAGTCCCTGCTTGATACGGGAATCTGGGCCTCAGATAAGAAATCCGGAACCGAGCTACCACCGGGATTAACTAGCAGTCCAATTAAAGTCGAAGTAGAACTCGTACTAAAACTCGTACTAAAACTCGTACTAAAAGCCTAATGGAAGAAAATATGCGTTACGTTTCTTCGCAGTCAGAACAAAGTCGCAAGACATACCTGTTTCGTATTTCGATGACAGGCTTGGAAAGCTGTTTAGCAAGCTTAAAATTCTCTCCTCGTACGATAACAGATCTCGGAATAATCCGGTACCACTTCCTCCACAAAAGCTAGTGAAAAAGAAGCACAAAGGAGCTGTACTCACTCACGCACAAAATGAACGATGCGAACGGGAGAGCTTGCGATATGAGACTAGCTGCGGATGCATGCCGCGTTCTTCCCCTAACGCCGGTTCAGACAGAAGTCGTTACGATCGAGACAGACTTACCCCGGAAACCAAGTGAGATGGAGCTATGTAGAATGCCTGAAGTAACAGCGGATAGTTAACATCACGCCACATTGTGAAATATGATGAAATTTGAATTTAGACGTAGGCCGTGTGAACGTTAAAATTTCCCACGATGATACAGGGTGTACGAAAAATTATTATGAATAACTTAAATGGATTTTTCAACCGTAACAGCTTTTTTCTTTTCAGCAACATTAACACAGTCGGTCTTTTTTGATTCCAAGGTATCCTTATATTTGTGCATTAATTCCGTTAAACATACTTTTTCATCTGCCGACATAAAATATCTCTTTCGCTCCATTTTTGCTAACGTATCACACAGAAAGTTTAAAATAATGAACTATTTCAACTGCAGATGTCTTTTCGAATATTAAATAGCCCTCCCTTCTTACTTACTTTTATTTATTATTTACTACAAATCCTTTGTCGTGCACACGAACGGAATGGAACAATCCCCACAGCTGATAAACACGTGTCAAAACAAACCGTGGCGGGTAAATATGCAAGCAAATGGCGATATGCAACGTAATTAAACGTCATTATTATTACTACGTCGATATGACGTCGATTCTTATTTTCCCCTTATCTAATACTCAAGTTAGTAACTAATCTTTTACATTTCTGAATGCCGAAATGAGAAAAGAAAAAGTAAAAGTCTTACTTTTTCTAAAGTAAGTAAGATTTGAGTTTTAAATAAGATGAGAATTAGTGTCACTAATTTTATGTTTCTGAATTCGGGCCTAAGTTTCCAAATTCTATTTATTCCTTAATAATCATTTAACACAAGTTGACTAGATGACATGTTTCGGAAAAATTTTTTCCATTTTCAAATCTACAAGATGAAAAATTTTATGAAATTAAAGCTAAAGGAATTATGAAAAAGTTATACAAACCTAATTAAAACAAACCCGCAAGCACAGCCATTTCTAAATTACTGCCAGGTGAGAACAGAGTGACAATTTAGAATTAATATAAAATTGTCAACTTAAGAAAAGTGATTAATACAACTAAGGCTTAAAATGGAAATCAATTAGAAACTAAATTTGTGAACAATTAGCAAATTACGGGGGTGAAAGGCTGATGGCCAGGTTACATTAATACCAATAGGTTACATCCAAAAAATTCAATAAACGATGTAAAGCAAAGTGAAAGGCTGAAGGACAATGTTAATTATTTTAAAAAATCATAAAAAGTTAAAAGGCTGATGGCCTGGTAAATATACAATTAAAATGAATAAATAAGAGACGGGCAGAGGGCCAAATATAAGCAAAAATATTTTGCTCAAACAATATACTATAAAACACAACAGAAATTTAGCTTTTAGTAAGCTGGTGCATTAATTGAATGGTAAGGTTATTGAAATTTTTATGACCAGATTCAATACTTTGTAAAGCAAAATTAGAATTCGTTTTACCAATCTAGCTGAAGCTAAATGTTCACCCAATGTAGTTTGGCCAGTTTGGCCAATATATACAGAATTACAATCCCCACATTTGAGGTAATAAATACCACTCTTTTTCATGAAGTCAACTTTATCTTTAGTATTATTAAGTTGAGGAATAATGTTATTTTTTGCAAAAGAGATTCTAACTCCTAAACTATTAAGGAAAGTTTCGTTTATCAATGGTTCTGCACATGCTTAGGCCGGCCGTGGCCCGGATTAAAGGAAAAAGTTCAATCCATCTGTTTGGATAGTATTCGTTTACGAGGATCCATCGTTCATTGTTCGTTGTTGGCAGAGGTCCAAACAAGTCGATAGATAGGACTTCAAATTGTTGTCGAGGTGCTGGTGTCTCCAGTAATCCAGAGGGTTTCAGACTCGAAGGTTTGTATCGCTGACAGGTAGAGCACTTCTTAACATACTAGGTCACAGCTTCTTTCATCCCGGGCCAGAAGAAATGGCGGCACAACTTCAGTAAAGTATAGTTTATCCCGTAGTGTCCTGTTATGAATTTATCACAACGGAACACTTTAGTAGAGCAAATCTGTATTTTAAACAAAATGGAGTCCGCAAAATGAAAACACAAGTATGTATATACTAGATTTATTGATACGGAGACGAGGGTTTCTCGTTCTCAAATTTTCAGTAAGACTTTCAAGATTGGACTAAATTCTAAGGCCGTCACGGAGCTACTCAAAAGAAACTGAACTGGTTTATGTCTGAAATTACTAACTGGTCCGCACACGCGGCCTATTTAGGAGTGATCGAAATCGGTAATTTCCTCCTGTACTCTTGGAAGCTGGAACCTCATCGCAATCATTGTTATTTTATCGTGGATAATGATTCGAGTGATGATTCCAGTGATAAATCTGTATTATTATATTACTATTATCATTACAGTAATCTCCAACAGATTACTAACGCGTTTCTGACTGGTTAGTGACAAGTAACGCCGTCTGCAGTGTCCCATTCTATTACGAAAGTTCTGATTCAGCGCGGATAAGTTAGTGATTCGCGTCAGTGATCAGTTTCTTTTGAGTAGCTCTGTATGCATACGGCTTAAAAGTTACATAATATTCTACTCTTTTTCAAAATAAAAGAATAAAAGTGGACCACAAATGACTACAAAATTAATATGTACACAGTTGCAGACAGAACATTTCGGATGTCAATGTCACTCATCTGATGTTCCGTTCAAATTGATTAGCATCGCAATAGGCGAGGGGCTGAGTGAATCGGGCTTTATCCCATGTCAAAAAGTTACTAGTATATATTGTGAAACTACCATTAAATTATTTTGAGGTTATGTTGTCACGCAAAATAAAAGAACTTTTACAAATTAGTTAAAGGCGATGGAATATCTTGTTTCTGTACAAAAATATTAAATATTACGAGATTCCCACTGTTTCTACGATTAATACTAAATAATTTGAAATTTTCTGTGTTCGAATGGTCACATTTCGGAATTCACTGCAAATCCATTCCAAATCTACCGGTGACTTGCACCGATAGAAAACCGATTAATGCCAATGCTGGGGATGAATGGATTTACAGTGAATTTTGGAAACATAGGTAGATAACTGCTTCAACCGGTAGACTAACCGGTGAATTTTGAAATTTTCAAATCATACGCAAATGTGAGGTAATTTTGCTGTACGCCAAGTGTCCGGCCGTTTTCGAAGGTACACTACCGGGACACTAGAAACACTTCTAGAACACGTGTACTCAGTTACTGGAATGTGAGACACATGTCCTCTAAGTGCACGGTGCATTTTGGAAAAGCGGCCATTGTCTGATATTTAATACAAATGAGAACATCTGTTTTACTAAAATACCACATTTCAGATAAACTAACTATATCAGCAATGGACCACAGTAACACATTTTCTTCATTCGGAATCATCTACAACTGTAATAACAATTTCTTCCTCATCCGATTCTGATTCATCCTCAATTAAACCAAAATCATCTTCTGAGTCAGAAGTAAGGAGTAATTATAAATGGTGGAATATCAGCAACGTCTCGGACACCCATGTATTTGAAAGTCATTGGTGATTTCCTTTTCAGTATGCTGAATAAAATTAATCCATTTTTCCCGTGTGCATTTTTCAAGTGCTTCGCGCCAGATTTCTACAACTCTGTCTTTCATTCCCAATCTTGCTTGAATTCTATGATTATAATATGTTTAATTCTATCGGATTATACTGACAGTTATAAGGAGGTAGACGCAACACTTCATGACCCTCCACTTGTAATAATTGATCAATTTCATATCTCCGGAATGTTAAATTGTTTAAGAATGGCTTGACTAAATTTAAAAGTTGTTTTTTTGTAAAGCTGTTGTCAAATGGTATATCATGTTCAGTCAACCATTGTTTTGTTACTTCTTTACGTGAAGCACTAGTTGTAGGACTCTCAAGACGAACTGAATGGTATGGGGCATTATACATGACAATTGTTGTAGATTTTCAATGATAAACCAACCTAAGTTTAAGGTGGTTATCAATGTAAATGCATCCAACTCCATGTCATGTAAAAAAAGTTAGTTTGTTTGTCATTGTCGTTCGTGATGAAATAATCATTGAAAACAATTAAGCTGTGTTGTGTTTAATTATTAAAACACCACTCTTTTCTGCTGTCCACGCTCTGTTGGTAAAATACAACAACAATGATGCATTTTGAATTTAATAATCTTAAAGCTGGAATCAAATTTTCAATTACCAACTTTTTGAAAAGCTCTCCATTCATTGTTTTGTGATAATCTCTGTCATTAACTTTACTCTCCAGTATGAGATCACAACCAGGTAGGAACCCATCTTTACTTCCAGCATTAAGAACAGTATACCTTCTACCTTCACTCTTGAAAACTGAAGGCATACCTTTGGAAGTGCTTTCTAATACCCACTGACGGACTTGACTGCCATTTTGGAAGACCCAAGTTTCATCCAAGAACACAAATTTAACGTCTTCTTTCAAAAATTTCATATATTTAGCACAAATGCGTACTCTACTAAGAAGATTTTGTTGCCTTTGAGTAATTATAGTTCATCGGTCAACTTTATTAAATTTGTAACCAATTTGCTTGATGAGTCTGTAAAGAAATGTCTTACTTTGACAGAAATCCAGTTGTTCTCTAACATATTCAAAAATGATTTGAATATTTACGTATTCAAAAAGATATTGGGTTATCCATGAGATTTGTGACTAATAATCAAATAATTTGGAAAAG
This sequence comes from Dorcus hopei, assembly GCA_033060865.1. Lineage (NCBI taxonomy): Eukaryota > Metazoa > Arthropoda > Insecta > Coleoptera > Lucanidae > Dorcus > Dorcus hopei. Next base: position 38,068,045 of record CM065421.1, on the reverse strand, counting down.
AGTTGCCAGTGGTCACAAAAACGCTACGTCGAAAAACGTTGTATATTACGTTAGTTGGTACAAGAGTTGTTCATAGATAACATGTTTCGGTTTAAGAAAAAACCATTTTCAAATCTACAAGCAATGAAATTGCGCTACAAAACGAAGTTAATACAAAATTGTAAAACAAACCTGTGAGTAGATTCACACTAGCGTGCGGCCATTTTGCTTAATCAGAATGACATGAACTGCAAGAACCTAAATGTGGCGAACAAATTCCCTAACTACTAGTACCAACTTAAGGGTAAGAAATCACATTAACGGCTGATGGCAGAATTTACAATACAAATTAATAGTAACAAATGAAAGCTGAAGGCGAAATAATACAAGTTAAAGGCTGAAGGCCGGTAAATAATAAACATACCACTTATGGGTAACAATCGAGTAACAGCCGATGGCGGGAAATTTAAATATAAAGTTTTTTCTTGAAGTGAATGATAAAGAAACAGAAACAGTTAAATACCACTTATGGGTAAAAATCGAGTAACAGCAAATGGCGAATTACAACATAAAAAACGAACACCAACAACAGATCATACTATTAAAACTATGGATGTATCCAATCTATAGATTCGAAAAAGTTAAAATGAGGAAACATAGTTTGATCGTTTAAGAGGTTGACAGTGTTATCTTTTTTTATACAAGAAAATCTCTAAAGTTTCGGCAATATTAAGTTTTAAACCTTTCGGAAGTGGATGCAGTAATTTAACTGTGAATTTAGGGTCAGGATAATGTCCTGAATCTATCAAATGCAACGCAAAATTGGAATCAGTTTTACCCAGTCTAGCAGATGAGATGTGTTCTTTAGTGCGGGTGGCTAAATTCCGACCCGTTTGCCCGATATAAACCGAATTACAATTGGATTGAGTGCAAGTGATGGAGTAAACTCCACTTTTGTTCTTCTGTCTTGGTTTTAGCTTCGAGCCTTCGCCTTTTCCTTTCCTCAACCGCTTGTTCTCTTTCTTTTTTTTCCATAATTTTTTTATTCTTCATTTCAGGATGCTGATGTAATCACGAATGGCAGTCTCTCCGAGTTGGTTTTTCCTTTTCTCTCGGGAGTGACCGGCCATTGCAATGTTTCATTAAGTGACTGAAGTTCTTCCTGATTATTGAAGATTGTATTATCATTGCTGCTTGAGCACGTTTCATGCACAGCTGGTACATTTTCTACATCTTTAGGGATAATATTTTCATTGTCATTAGAATAAGTTTCGAACACCACTGGTATATTTTCAATATCGAAAATTTCAACCAGGACATCTTCGCGTTCATCACGTTTTTCTGTGACAGGTATATTTACATTTACTTCTCTTAAGTATCTGCTTCCTCTTATCTGTATTTATGACCTCTTTTTCTGATACTGAATATGCTTTCTTCGAAATTATGTTCAGTTTCTTGGGCTCAACATCATACTCTATCCACTCAGTTTCAGAATCTTCTACTTCTTTTCCAGATCTATTTTATCTATAGTTTGTTCTTTTTGTGGTAAAGCATCTTCCACAGTTAACTCTTTCCGCATATGCTACTAAGGCATTTGAAGTACTTGTCTGCTGTACCTGTTTTCCCGACAGTTATTTCTTTAAGATATCATCACCAACAATTTTTCTTAAAGGTATTTAAATCTAGCGTTTTCATCAACTTCAGAAGTTTTTTCAATATTTGCCACAATTTGATTTTTCAACTTTAGGTAATCCACATTTGCCCAAACATTTCAGGTAATCTATACCATCGGGGTTCCACGGAAATAACCCACAAGCTCTAAAGCCATTACGAATGGTATTTTAGTGAGACAGTTATCAATCGTGAGTTTCAGAATGGGTGCGAATTGATCTTTTGTTAAAGCTTCTGTAGGATGTGACCGTCTCCATTCTTAAATCATTTTCACTTACAGTGGTACTTGCTGTGGTCACTGCTTCAGATGTTCTTGAAGTTATTATTGGTGACGCCTTAAGAATGCTTTGAACCAACCATCACCAGAACATTACCTCGGAAGAGGATTTGGCCGTGGATTTTTTATCCAGTGTTTTACACTCTTGAACATCTTCCTTCCGCCGAGGAAAAGCCTTTTTATGGTTACATATAATCCACTCAACCAAAGTAGCCTCTTCTTCTGCACTGCAGAGGGACTGGAGAAGGTCCAGGATCTATTTTCGTTGAAATTTTCGCTCAAACAGAAAAATTAAAGTTGTACAGTACTCCAAATTTTTCGATGCGGCTTTTAGACATTCCACTCCTTTTATTGCTCTCAGGGCTTCCTCTATATTAACCTCAGAATATATCTTTTATACGGTTCGCCAGTACGTTTCACTTTCGGCATGGCAGCTGTAAGAGTTTTTACATTACTTACTGAATTCTTCCAAAACTTACTTGGTATTATTAAATATATTATTTATTTATAAATTTTATTTATTTATGCATATTTATTTGTTTGTTTCATTTTTTGTTTATTCATTTATTTACTTATTTATTTTTTCTTTCCTAGGTAGGTAATTTTACTATTCGACAGTGATTCGTGACATTCCCATGCACAGTGATTGACATGGTGTCAACAAATATTTGCTTGATTCGGAAAAAGGAGAAAACAATATTCAAATACTGATTTTAATGTTATTTTGTAATAGGTATTGCAACAAGGACAAAGTTCAAAAAATGATAGCACCGATATTGATTGTCACCCCATGTCAATTACTGTCCGATGTAATGAAAATCCGATATAGTTACTGACACGTATCTTAACCTAAAACTAATCATATTGAAGATTTTACTTACATTAATATCAGCCCTTTGATGCTTTGTAACTTCGAAAACTTTTTAGCAATGAAATTCCTCTTAAAACATGTAAAAAATTAGCAATTATGTTTTCAGGTCGCTCTCTTTAGCAAAACTTGATCATTTACACCAATTGACACCTCTGGGAAACTCCCGCCACTTCACTAATAATGATGCTCGGCATGTTACCAACAGAAATTACTTGAAATTTACATCAAATAAGATTGGATTCTCTGGGCGATGTAAAACAATTTAGAAAATCCCTAGTACTCAACTACATAGCCTTATTATATTGGTTTTTATGTATATAGTGTCCAATCACTATCAGGGTGTCAACAACTGTACCTCTTACCCTACAACGTTTTTCGACATGTAGCGTTTTTGCTTGAAAGCCACTGGCAACTCTTTTTCCAAATTATTTACGTATTCATTGGTTTTAATCTTTGCAAAGATGTAATCATTCAATGTTTCTTTTTAAAACCATGACTATAACTGACAGCTTCTTCTTCCAAGCTTGCTACTATACATGGGTTCCATAATGACTGTCCTTCTTGAGTTTTTGAAAAGTATTCTCCAGGGTGTGGGAACCTCGAAATGAAATTATTTATAATCAATGAAAATAGTTCCGTAGGAGGTTTTTGTCTCTGGAGCTTCCGCATTATATGTTCCGAAATAATTGTTTAGATCTGATTCTGCCTTGATAGGAAAGAGAACACACTAATAACATATCACTGCTACAATGAGAGAGAGGAATATATATGATGGAAGCTAAAGTGTAATTAGTAAATTAAGAATCTGTATTGCTATTGGCTCATTTTGTTGCGTCTGAACTATGAATCTCACAAAGTATGGAGTTTATGTGTTTTATTAGTAAGTTTAGTGTTATTTTGTGTATGTTTTCTAATTTGGTTTTTCTTATAACGGATCTTAGGACAAAACAAATTGTTAAATTGTCCTAAACAGCCCAAATGTACAGGTGTTCTTGGATTTCAAGGTAACTGGCAAAATATTTTGTTTAAATTTAACATGAATTAATGATTTTTTATTTATTTTAGAAACTTCTTTCTTATGGATGCAAAAGTATTTAGAATTAGAAGGGAATATTGTTTTCTCGATGTAAGAAAATCTCAATATGTGGCTCCTGATAAGATACGAGGTTCGTTTTTGAAAATTTATATATTAAAAGATAGAAACTAATAGCGTTTGTGATTTATTTACTTACTGTAGAGCAGTGAAATGAAAAATGCTATATGTAATTTCTTTGCATTGTTTACAGAAACAGTTAAAATGTTTTCAACTAGAGAGATGTAATTTTTCCGGAAAAATAAAAAAAGATGCGAATTTTCTCAAATGACCTTTTCCGGTAATTTATATGAAAAATTTCCAAATCAATTATAGTAACGTATTTCTTTAAAAAATAATTGTATAAACTCCAGGAGTGAAACGATAGTTAAAACAGTACCAAATACTAATGTACAACATTAATATAAAAAATGACAAAAGAATTACAAAATAATGTGTGTATTCACAAATCAAACTTACGCTTTTGGCGTTCGCTTTATAATTCTTAAATTGTACGTATAGGTGTTTTCCGCATTTTGGGCATATAAATCTTTTGAAGTTAGGTTAGACATTACATTTTAATAAATGATTTTTTTATGTTAGCTTTACTTAAGCAGTGAAAATGTAATAACTTCGTTAAATTTTCGTCGGAAGTGCCAGAAAAATTGAGTGGAAAGTTTCTGGAAGATTTGAAACCCCATTTTAGAAACTTTCCAAATTAGGAGAATTTCTGAACCCACATCCCTAGTTTCAACATCTAGTTTAAGGAATGGACTAACCTTGACTCTCGAGAGCAACGCACTGCGAGAATTTAAGAACCTACTGCAGATCAGAGGAGCTTCAAAATGCAGGAGCAGTTCAAGCCACACTACATGACGGTTGTCTCGTAAAAGCTTGGGCCTTCACTGTGGACCATAACTCACCACCTTCACTGCAAGCTAATTGTTTTTTGTTTATTGAAAGCTCACATTGAAAAACAA
>CM065421.1:38011988-38062695 GCA_033060865.1 Dorcus hopei | reverse complement strand
GGTTTATTGGAATTATGGAAATTGTGTGATATTATATCATATCGTTTGGAGGTTTTGAAGCAATTGAATTATAAAACATTCTACTTCAACATGATTCCATGCGTGAGTGTTATAGATGGTGACGTGAAGCTAACTGTCAAAGCATTTCTCAATAATGAAATATCTGAGAAAGGGGCGATTACAAATGAATTAATAATGTTCGGAATTAATAAATTAATGTGTGACATAAGTATGCATAAAGCCGTTACTATGTAAATGTTTTGATTCATTATGTACATATTACTGTAAAATTGTAAACATATGAAATTAAAAATAAAATTTTCTGGACAATAGTTTTATCATTTACCCACCTAATAACTTTTGATATATAATGTTTAGCGACAAGAGTATCAGAGTAGTACACATTATCATCGTCAACTGTTAGAAACAAAAGCCATAAATGCGGCGTCGCGTCAAGAGAGACCACATTTTGAGAAGTAGTGTAAAACGAAAAGGTCGTGGTTTACTTAATACGTTAATTAATAAACTGCCAATAGAGTTACATATACCAGGTTACAACTACAAAATTAGATACTCGACTTAAAAGAGGAGATAGAGGTGTTAATGTATTGGACGAAGCGTGTAAGCAACACGACATTGCATATTCGTTAAGTGACGATTTAGATAAGCGTCACGAAGCAGATAGAAAATTGTATCAAGCGGCAGTACAAAGAGTTAAAAGTTCAGAAGCGGGACTTGGAGAGAGGGCATCGGCATTATCTGTAGCCGCCATAATGCGAGCTAAGACGAAGCTCGGAATGGGGAACAGTGGGAAGAGAAAGCGTGCGATTAAGCGTGCGAGGAAGCGCGGTGGTGAATTATCATTTCGGGAAGCTGTCAAGAAAGCTCGACATGCCATTTCGCGCAGCGGTAACAAGAGCCTCTTAGAAAATGTTAAATTGGCGCAGTCAGTTTTAAAGAAAAATCACAAAAAAATAAGACGTCCACGTCAAAGAGTGATTCCAATTCCCAAGAGAGGAGGATTTTTACCTTTAATTCCATTATTTGCAGCTTTGGGAGCAATAGGATCACTCGGCGGCGGTGCAGCTACAATTGCTAAGGCGGTAAACGATGCAAAGGCTGCGAAAGAACAATTGAAAGAGGCAGAACGACATAATAGGGCTACGGAAACAAAAGCAGTGGGAAGTGGATTCTACATTAAACCTTACAAAACAGGATGTGAATTATATTTACCATCTAACGGGTGATTTTTTTGCTATGTGGTTTTTCAGTGTAAATTTTTGCAGTGTACAAAAAAGATTCGTGACATGTGGCAATGCCAAAAATGCTCAGCAAGGTTTGTCATTTCACCATGAATAGACTAACAAACGAACAACGCTTGCAAATCATTGAATTTTATTATCAAAATTCGTGCAGTGTGAGAAATGTGTTTCGTAAATTACGTCCATTTTATGGTCGTCATAATCGACCCACCGAACAGGCTATTCAAGCTGTTGTGACCAAATTTCGCACCAGTTTCACTTTATTGGACATTAATCCACCGACCCGTATGCGAAGAGTGCGTACCGAGGAAAATATTGCTGCTGTATCAGTCAATGAAGATCGCGATATGTCAATTCGTCGCCGTTGTCAACAATTGGACTTGTGTTATTCGACCACCTGGAAGATTTTACGTAAGGACCTCGGTATGAAACCATACAAAATACAGCTGCTGCAAGAACTGAAGCCAGGTGACGTACCACAACGTCGTTTGTTTGGTGAATGGGCCTTAGGAAAGTTGGATGAAGATCCATTTTTCAGCGACGAAGCTCATTTTTGGCTCAATGGGTACGTCAACAAACAGAATTGCCGAATTTGGTGCGAAGAGCAGCCAGAGGAAGTTCAAGAGCTGCCAATGCACCCTGAAAGATGCACTGTTTGGTGCGGTTTGTGGGCCGGCGGCATCATTGGACCGTACTTCTTCAAGAACGATGAAAATCGCAACGTTACAGTCAATGTAGCAAGGTACCGTGCGATGATTACCGACTTTTTTTTGCCCAAAATGGAAGAATTGGACTTGGTTGACATGTGGTTTCAACAAGACGGTGCCACATGCCACACGGCACGCGATACCATGTACCTATTGAGAGGCGAGTTTGGTGAGCAATTAATCTCACGTTTTGGAGCAGTCCATTGGCTGCCAAGATCATGCGATTTGACCCCACTAGACTATTTTTTGTGAGGATACGTGAAGTCTCTCGTGTACAGGGACAAGCCAGCCACTGGAAGACAACATTACAGCTGCCATTGGTGAGATACCGGCCGAAATGCTGGAAAAAGTATGCCAAAATTGGAGCTCACGGATGGACCACTTACGACGTAGCCGCGGGCAACATTTACATGAAATAATCTTTAAAAAGTAAATGGCAGGCATTCATTTATCGGCCCAAATAAATATTTCATTCACTTTTGCAAATTTTATGCGTTTTTTTCAATTTTCAAAACCCAAACGGTTACAAAATCACCCTTTAATTCAAAAAACTGAAATATTTGCCTCGGCGACCATTGAGTAACTTTGACATATTAAAATATGCTAAAATATTAAAATTACCATTTTTTCGAGAAGTATTTATGAGAGATACATTATCTGAAAAAATAAGAGAACAGGAAAGTGGAATTATAAATTTAGATGACAATTCTGGTGAAGGAACACATTGGGTAGCATATTACAAAAGAGGTAGAACTGTAAAGTATTTTGATAGTTATGGAGATCTACGACCTCCAGTGGAAGTGGAAAAATATCTTTTGTCAAACGTAGTAGGCGTTATTAATTATAATTATGAAAGATATCAAAAATCGAATTCACAAAATTGTGGACAATTATGTCTACAGTTTTTAATAGCCTTACAAGTTAAGTAAGGATTTAGTTCTTGAAAGATGGTCAACATGGAATCTTCACCGATTTCGTGTACATTTACTCTAACGGGAAATGAATCGGTTTTAGTTTGTGAGTTTAATCCACCAATATACCTGAGCGAAGACGCAACCTATGAAATGTGTATGTTAAATTTTGAAACGTTTAACGCAATACCTAACATAGATGAAACTAATAATTTAATACATTATGAAGAAAGAGGAAAAAGTCTGCTTGGAAAACTATCGATATACCTACAGGCACATATGAACTCGATGATATTAATAAATTTCTGAAAGATTATTTTCAAAATAACAATATTCCTGATTATATAAACATTCATGGAAATAATAATACTTTAAAGGCAACCATAAACAGTTCGGTTAAGCTCGATTTTAGTCAACCAAATTCATTGGGAAGATTGTTGGGATTTGAACCCAGAATATTGAAGGAAAACGACAATAACATCGGTGATTTTCCAGTCGACATAAACAAAGTCAATGCTATAAGAATAGAGTGTAATTTGACCGGTGGTTCTTATAATAACGGAGAACCAGGTCATGTGTTGTATCATTTCTTTCCAAACGACCAAACAATCCACCGGGATTTAAAATAATAGAATCCCCTCTTCAAGCTATTTATCTGCCAGTGACCGTGAAGGTAATTACGAGATTAGTCGTTCGAGTCTTAGATCAAGATAATCGTTTGGTTAACTTTAGAAACGAAGTAGTTACTATAAGACTTCACTTGAAGAGGTTTACATAATGATTATCTACGACAGTGGTTATTCGAAACAAAAGAAGTGGGATAGAATAAGACGTAATATATTATTTAAGCCACGAAAATATATACTGAATTGTTGTCGACAAAGAAATTGAAATTGACACAAGAAAATAAAAAGTATTTAAAGAGTTTAGATTATAGTGTGTTAATCTAGAGAAAGAGAACAGTACCTTTTAAAAACTCTTAAAGAGAATTATTCTGTAGAAGTGACATAACCGTCAAAGGGTGAGCACCATCATTATACGTAAATCAATTATTACCTAAACAAAATGGATATTTTGGGAGTGATTGATAAAATTAAAATGGATACTTCAATAACTAACGTTGAGTATCATTCACACTTACCATTCGGTTCATCATTTGGTAATAACGATGAAGTTCGAATAACAGTTCCGGAAATTGACAATTACACTTTACCATGTGAAAGTTATTTGTATGTAGAGAGAAGACTTCGTTTGGCTAGCGATAATACCAAGCACAGTCCTACAGCACAGTTGATAAATAATCCAGCGGCTTATATGTTTAGCGAGATTAGATATCTTCTGAATGGAGTGCAGGTGGATTCGATAAGAAATGTTGGGATAACGTCCACGATGAAAGGTTACTTTTCTTTTACTCCCAACGAAACAATAAAATTGGAAAATGCAGGATGGCTTCAGGAGAAAGCAAGAATAAGCAATGTACTCGACGTTAAGGGAAATTTCGCAGCAAGCGTACCTTTAAAGACATTGTTAGGTTTTGGGGAAGATTATAGAAAGATAATCCTGAATATGAGGCAGGAACTGGTGTTGATCAGAACGAATGATGACGTTGATGCAATTTATGAAAGTAATATGGCTGAAAAAATCAAACTAGCAATTGATAAAATTGTATGGAGAATGCCGCATGTATCAGTAGGATTGCGAGAGCAATTGGTTTTAACGAGGATAACAGATAGAGATGTTGAAATACAGGTCCCTTTTAGGAGCTGGAAATTACACGAGTACCCTTCCCTTCCAACTACTACAAATCATTCATGGATTGTAAAAACTGCTCCACAGTTAGAAACGCCAAGATATATAATTATTGCTTTTCAGACTAAGAGAAAGGGTGTTGCCGATGTTAACATGATTCTGTTTGATGATGTTAAGTTAAAATCTTTAACAGTATTTCTAAATGGTGAACGATATCCGTATGATAATTTAGACATTGACATTGAGAATAATAAATACGCCATCCTATACGATATGTATTCTAGATTTCAAGAAAAATATTACCATCGTCAAAGTAGTCAACCTTGGTTCAATCCAAAGGAATTAGCTCGATGTCCTTTAATAGGAATTGACTGCACGTTTCAAAAAGATACGATGCATAAAAGTGCAGTAGAAATCAGAATTGAGTTTACAACTAAAGAAAATATCAAGGCAGATACTATCGCATACTGTTTAATTCTGCACGACAAAGCATTCTCTTATTTACCTCTCACAAAAATCGTACGTCAGTTGATGTAAACGTTGAAGCGTAATAACATTATTAAAAGTGAGGCTATGAGCTAAACGTAATTTGATTTTGTAAGAAGTAACATCAACGGAACCATGAAAGAGTTTATCATTGATATCCAAGGATTTAAAGTGGAAGATAATAAATTTATACCGAAAGAGTTGGCTTCTTACGATAGTGAAAATAAAGTAAGTCATTTTATGTTTCAACCTCACACCAGTTTGTCATTAGTATCCAGAAAATATCAGAATGTTGCAAACTGGTTAATGACTAATCACCATTGCATTAGCTGGAATACGGGATTCGTTCCGTTATCGGATTTTGAAGCAATTATCAATTCTTTGTGTTGTACAGCCAAAGTTGTATACGTTAAAGGAACGGAGAAGACTCGGTTTCTACGTGGAATTCTTACAGGAAGTACATGTGTAATACCTGTAATGGATTTGAGTGAAATTTACGGAAATATGCAAAAATTACAACAGTCCGAAGCCAAGTGTCCGTTTCATTTAAGAAGAACTTGTATGTGCGCATTAACCAACGTGTATGATCTATATTATTTTGTAATGAAGCAGTTACAAAAACGTAATTTTTCAAGAAGCATTTGTGATATAGTGTGAGGGAACTTTGGTTCTTAGTTATTGAAAGAAAAGTTCAGCTTCGCGATGGATTCACTGAGACGTCTTTTTTGCAAGCAAATTATAAAACACACTGTAGAAAAGGTTGGTGATGTCATGAAGAAGTACGAGACAGATCATTCTTTCACCGATATACCGGACAAGGACTTAATATACTTCCCCAAAAGGTATTTAGCTCACAAGGTCACATCTACTGATCTAGAATTTGTCTACAATAAGCTTCCTGATCGTTTGAAGGGTGAGCTACAAATGTTCAGAATCTGTGAACACCATCATTGTTTCCAATTGGATTTTAGCGATGCAATAGACGGTCCAGCACCTCGTAAGATGAATTGTATTTTATGTAATTATGCTTAATTATTATAATAAAAGAAACCAAAAAGAACACCTTGCTTTATTCGTTATTTATAATAATATTAACAATAATTACTGAAGCGTTAAGATTTTGAAATACCCCGTATAAAAACGAATCGTAAAAACAAAACACACTTTCATTCGTGTTGATTGAATATTTATTCGTATATTATATACTGGGTGTCCGGTAAAGAATGGGCCATACTTCAAGGGTGACTTCTTTGGATCAAAATAAATCGATTTAGGTCAATTTATCTTAGTACAATTTTGCTTCATTAAAAAGTTATGGCCTTTCAAAGATAATTTTTTTATATCAACATTTTAGCAAAACTCGCTCATTTTTGGAGATATTTAATTATAATTTGGTATTTAGAGGTTCCTTGTACTGCTGAATCTGAATATCTGCTTATTTTTAACGTAACGTATAGAGGGCGCTCTAGAGACCCTGACATTCTCTTGTTCATTGTCGTACTTTTTCTTACGTGAATATTTTTAAAATATGTTTCGTTTTCCTGAAACGACATTTGATTTACTTTAAAAAAGGCATACTTGTCACATGTCGCTAAAGTACACCAGTTTTGAGAAAAATGGCTTTGAATGTGAAAATGTTGAATACTTACTACACCAGTAATGCTACTTTAGGATGAAAAGACAATTACCTAAAGTTGCACTACTTCGTAATTTACTTAAAATTGAAAAAAATTTACATTTCCACATTTAAAGCAACGATACATTACGTAAAAAATTCTTATTATGTTTGCTATGGCCGCGTATTTCACTCATAGTTTAACTTTCAACTCCAGATTACTCCCATAGTAAAAATTATAAAAACAGTTGTTCCCATGGAAATAAAGTGAAGATTAAAGTTAAACTGTAAGTGAAATACGGGTCTATGTGCCTGATTCTACGTAGACCTAAAACAGTAATATTCATCATTATCATATTCAAAGCCATTTTTCTCAAAACTGGTGTACTTTAGCGACATGTAACAAGTATACCTTTTTTAAAGTAAATTAAAAGTTCTTTCAAGAAAATGAATATAATTTTAAAAATATTCACGTTAAAAAAAGTACAGTAATAAACAAAGGAATGTCAGGGTCTCTAGAGCGCCCTCTATACGTTACATTAAAAATAAGCAGATATTCAGATTCCGCAGTACAAGAAACCTTTAAATACCAAATTACAATTAAATATCTCCAAAAATGAACGAGTTTTGCTAAAATATAGAAATAAAAAAATTATCTTTGAAAGGCCATAACTTTTTAACGAAGCAAAATTGTACTAAGATAAATTGGTCTATATCGATTTGTTTTGATCCAAAGAAGCCACCCTTGAAGTATGGCCCATTCTTTACCGGACACCCGGTATATATCTTCGTTTTTTATAGAATCAATTAATAAAATCAATTAATAAAATCAATTAATAAAATCAATTAATAAAATAAACTTATATAACGTGATATTTTATATATTAGTTCGTATGCATGCAATATAGAACGGCTTTGACCTATGCTTGGTTACATAATTGAGAGTCGCAATTTTGGATACGCGTGGGTGATATTTTGTATAGTTCAAGATTGCAATTATGTATGCATGCAACAGCGTGTATTTGAAATTCAACATAATTCAGCATAATTTAGTCGAAACAAATCAGGATATGAATTAAAATATGCAAGTGCTAAAACTGTCCGAGGATATTGTTCGTATTATTTCCCTTCCTAGAGAAAGTTACGACACGACAAATTCATTTCTAATATTAATAATTTTAAAGCTCAATCACCTATTGGGGATAATATTAATTCATCAAAATCTGTTAACATTATTTCCAATATTCAGATTCAACCACCCCCTCAACCTCAAATGCCAGCACAACCACTGCAGCCCCGAATGTCTACACCTATCGTTTCTCCACAAGCACTAGCACCCTCTATTCCTTTACAGGAACCCTTACCCTCCTTACCCTCTATTCCTTTACAAGAACCCTTAGAACCCTTTTTCAATTTATCTAGAGTTATCTCAACAGCAGTCCAAAATTATTATGATGGAATAATGCCTGAAGTAAGGAATTATTGTTTACAGGGTGAGAGAAATCTTAGAAAAGTCACGGACCGGGCTTTGAGCGATCAATACGATAAAATTTCACTTGTACGCGACCGTCTGAGTCTGATCCAAGATTTATTTCATAATCTTGCCGCAGACATATCTACTTTATGATAATTCATAAGGTAAATATGACTGTGTTTATTGTTGTTAAATGGTGTGTTCTTCAAATGAAGTTGTTCCCAAGAGATAGATTAGGTATAAAGTATACCTAATAAGATATCTGTATTATTAATGTTATTCAATTTACAGATGTCTTCACCAAATGGACCAATAGTGAAGTCCATTGTCCTAGAGCAGGTAGTCATGGGTTTATTTATTACATTTTTTCAACATTTTTAATAACATTACTTTTACAGTGAAGATTGACAGTATTAGTAAACTGGATCACTTTAGAACTTGGATGGAGAAGAGATTTCGAAGGCCGCAACACCCTCTTACAGCAATATATTGGTCAGAATAAGTTCTAGAGTGATCCAGATTAGATTAGATAGAGCGGTAGATCACCCTGTCGGTTGGGCGAGACTACGGTGGAGGCGCTCTTTAGTTTAAGTTAGTTTAAGTTATTTATAGTTTACAGTTTTTGTTAAGTTTTTGGTAGTTTTTGTTTTTTTAATTTATCAAATTAAGTGTTAAATAAATAATTTAATTACAACACGCATTTTTACTATAAATAGCAGATGATATTAATAACTATAACATAATAATAGAGTGTCGCATTTGGTAAAGAGTGAAAGTAGAGTGAAAGTAACGTTTCAGAAAAGTACTGTTTTAGAAATATGAAGTTTAAACAACAGTCTCTAAAGTTACCTATACAAAATTTTGATGATGCAATCATAAACGAAACCTTTAAACGTCACAGTGTTTTTTTCGGAGGATCAACTAAACGTGCCATAATCAGTGGTAAAAGTAGGAGTGTCTTTGTTGGTAAACGCTAATGGGCTGCGTTTCAAAAATTTATACATTTGTTGTAAGACCTTATCTCAAGAAAAGTATATCTTTCTTAGACATTTACTGCCTATAGTGCCGGAGATAGGTTACTTTGAAATTTCTGATACTGATAAGATGGTATCCCCTGCAAATGTAAAAGAATATTCAGTTGTTGTTTTCGATGACGTTCAATGTACTACACAAAATGTAATTAAAGAATACTTCTCTTTTGGACGCCATAAAAATGTCGATTGTTTCTATTTAAGTCAAACTTATAGTGCAATTCCAAAACAAATGATTCGTGATAATTGTAATTTCTTAGTGTTATTTCGGCAAGATTCTACAAATCTAAAACATGTATTTGATGACCATGTGTATGGAGACATGACCTTTGACCAGTTTCGTGATATATGCTACACTTGTTGGAAGGAACCGTTTGGCTTTTTAGTTATTGATACTGACTGTACTATCAACGGAGGTGGATATCGTAAAGGATTCGACAATTATATAAACCTTTAAAACCACTACATTTTAACATTGTTCTTCAGTGTTGTAAAAGGCGTTAAAGGAAACGGATGCGCTATGAGTAATAAACTTAAAGCTGAATTAGCTACTGCACGTGAAAGTTTGCGTACTAAATTAAAAACACTTAAATCCGATATCGAACGATCAAAACATCATATTGAGCAATCAAGAAAATACCTTCAGGCGATTAATTCACCTATTGTGGAACCACTAAGAGATATTGTCAATAAGCTAGATGTTGTTCGCAGTATTTTACCTACAAAAGAAGAGCAACAATCGTACGAAGCCAGTGAAAAAGGCTTTAAAGGGGACCCGAAAAGTTCTTTCATACGAAAAAGACCTCTTTATAAATTAAAATCTGATCCTTCATCACAAATTACATGGTCAGAAAAGCATGATGTGAGTACTTCAACACCAGTTGGTCGTGAAATTGGAAAGAAACAACCTTCCATCTTAGAAGAAGAAGAAATTCACATCTCTCATGGAGAACCTGAATCTCCACCATCAAAATCTGCTTATTAAGAAGCTGAAGAGTTTCATACAGATAGCAGTAGTGTCCCTTTAGACGAATCCGAAGCTCATGCTCGTACTCTTTTACAAGAACGGAAATCAATACTATAATCTAAATTACAATCACCAGAGGTACAGGCTGCTTTACAACAAATTGATCCGTTACCACGTGATTATATTACACGATTTAATGTTGATGTGGAAAATGAATTTGACACCAAACACGGTATAAGAAAACATGATGGGAAATTGTTTATTGGTGCCGCGGAAGTTGCGTTTGATGGTCGTGATCTTGTAGTAGGAGACTTAACATAAAAAGGTACAAAAGGTTTATATGAACTGATTTTTAAGAAAGCTCCTGAGAAATTTACATTTCATGATGTACGTGACTATAGAGATATATTGAGAAGAACTCATGCATTTAAAGTAAATTATAATCTTTCTGGCCGAATATCTGCAAGTAAAGGATATAAGTATACACATATTATAAAACCAATAATGCAGGAAAAACCACCAAACGTTTGATGGGCTCGAAGCTGGAAAACAGGTGGAGCTTTAGAAAAAGAACTTATACCTAACAGTTGTACACAGTATCAATACTGGGATAATGCTAATGAATTAGTAGAACGATTACGTTTATTGAAAGCATCAGAATCTGCAGGTCATACAGGACATACCAATGAGATTATAGCTATTATCGAAGAATTGAAAGAAGTCAAAATTATTTCGTAAATTTTAAGTATTTAGCTGGATGATATCGAGGTCATTCTTCAGTTTCACATCTTTGTTGGTCAGTTCACGATGACCATTGATAAGTTTGGAAGGCACATTACTAAACATACAGTTCTCAAGCATGTTGTTTCTAGACAATTATTTTACGAAACATTATTAGACTTTCGAAGTGACGAGTTAAATGCCCAAGGCGAATTTATTCTTTCAAATAGAGGTAATCAAACGACGTATACGATTCAAGAAACTTGCGTGGTTAAAAAAGTAATCTTTCATAAACCTTGGAACAGGGAAGTATATATCAACGGTATAAATTGTACTGATACTTTAATTGGAAGAACGTTGAATGTGGGAGATAAAATCTCGTTTTCTTGCACAGCTGTACTTTGTGCAACTACATTATTTGTTGAATTCATTATAAGGAAACGAGTTCTAATCGAAAATGTCTAATCTATCATCGGTTGTAAAACGTGATGTTGTCAATGAACTGCACAAACCAGCAAGGAAAAACTTTCGCCGTCGTCGAGTTATAATAAAAGGTCTCAGAGATCTCTTCCAAGCAGATTTAATTGAAATGCTTCCTTATTCAAAGATAAACAAAGGATACAAGTACATTCTGGCTGTGATCAACACATTTTCTAAATTTGCTTGGGAATAGCATTAAAAACAAGACAGGTAAAGAAGTAACCAAAGCTTTTCAAACAATCTTATCTGAAGGTAGAAATTCTATACCGAGAAATCTGCAAACAGATAACGGAAAGGAATTTTACAATGCAGACTTTCAAGATTTAATGAAGAAGTATAAAATTAATCACTACAGCACATATTCTAATTTAAAAAGTTCGATAGTTGAACGCTTTAATAGAACATTAAAACAAAAATGTGGAAAGAATTTAGCATGCAAGGAAATTTCAGCTGGTTCAAGTTATTACCACAACTAATCGAAGAATACAACAACACAGTTCACAGTACGACGGGTTACAAACCTAGTAAGATAAATCAAAGAAATGCGAAAACTATTTTACAGTCCGTCTACAGCAATATTAAAATTGTGGATCCAAGAAGTGCAAAATTTAAAGTTGGAGATCATGTGCGCATCAGCAAATATCGACAAGCATTTGCGAAAATGTACACTCCAAATTGGTCTAACGAAATATTTACAATTTCATCAGTGCAGAATACTAATCCTCGAACATATCTAATTAAAGACGCTGACGGTGAAGCTATACTTGGTGGGTTTTATGAGTACGAATTACAAAAAGTGAAACATCCTGATGTTTATTTAATTAATGTGTTGAGAAAAAAAGGTAATAAAGCACTAGTTAGTTATTTAGGATTAAGTTCTAAACATAATGCTTGTATACCAAAACGCAATGTTTTATAATAACTTTTTATTAACTATAATTAGAAACATACAATATTTACAATAAATATATTTTACGAACTAACATACATATATTTAATCTATTTACTATTTTTATTACTTTTTTCTAGTTCCTTTTCTAATTCTTCAATTAATTCTTTCAGTTTTCTATCTCTTTCTATATCAGCTATTTTATAATGACCCCATGCGAGAGTATGAATCTTGTCATCCAGAATATAACGTTTATCATCTTTCGATGATAATGCAACTTTATTTTTCAACTCTGTGTACACCGTATGAAAATCTGAATGAAACACGTACATTTTTTTAAAAATGAAACCATCTCGTTCAATAATTTCTTTGTAGTCATCCACAGTTAAATATTTATCTATAACATATTTTTAACACCTTTCGCTTTCTTAGTACATTTTGAGCAAGCTTTACACAATAGGCTTTTCGCGCCTGTACCAACGAACGATTCTATTACTTGTCCGGCGTATTCATCTTTGAATCATCAATAATTGATTCAGTTTGAGGCATTTTCATGAATATTATTTGTTGGGTAATTTGAAGTATCAAATTTATTTAAATTTTGCTTTATATCTTCGTACACATTACCAGTATTAACGGATAATATTAAACTGTCCGTATCGGTATATAATAGAGCTGCATGATTGTTATATTTTCGTTTTATGAAATTATAATAAAACTCGTACATTACTGTTTTCGATATTTCCAAAACACAAAATCCTACGTATAAAGGTTTGTTATAATTTACTTGTACTTTGGTTAATTCTATTGCGACCAGGTGATCACTAAAAATTTTACTCGATTTGTAGTTCGGTTTAGCAATCAATGATTCAGCTCCCGGTCTCCGATTATGACTTTCCCACCTGGTAGCTAACTTAATGTCGACGCGATTCTCAACATTTTCCATGGTCTTACCGAAGACACTATTATTAGTTAACTTGTAGAAATTTTTTTCAAATTCGTTTTTCGCTTCAGCTCGTTTCTGCGAATTAAAGTCTATGTTGTTACCAATTCAAATTAGACGCATTTTAATTTTTTTAGAGGGGGGAATTTAGCCACTGGTTATTGTCGCGGCAGTAATTGTAAATTAATCGAATTTGGTACGTTGATTGAATAAGTGCGGTAACAGTGCTCCGCCCGAAACCAATAACGATGATGTAAGTATTCTTAGTTTATAATATTTTGTTTAATTTAATATTTGTTTACTTTTTTTTCTTTATGTATAATATGTTTAGGATTTAATTTGTTTTGTTTATTTTTTTTAATAAAATAGTTAGTTGTTTGAAAGATGTTCTAAATTGCCAACACATCTGCGCAAGAACCCGTGCCCCGTTTTTTACGGATTATTTTGAGCACGTTATGTTACCCTATGGGGGTAACAAAATGGTGGCAGCGTTAGGGATGTTGAAAGGGATCATTAGGGATGTCAAAGGGGATCATAAGGGATAATAAAAGTGAACGTTTGGGATACAAAAAAAAAAAAATTTTTTCATAATGTTTAAAAGGGTTGAAAACTTAAATTTGTTATGAATCGGGTTAATTAATTAGCATTTTGGGGAAAAAAAATAAGGCATAATACACGTATGAAGTGTTAATTGCTTAGATAGAACACACGTTCTTGCAGGAGTTGGCAATTTTTACTTATTCGTTCGGACATCGACCGCTAATCGATCGCGTCAACATATTTGCTAGTGTTGAAATATGAAATGTTGCGGAATATTCAAGTGGCCTAATTAAACTAATTGTTTAGAGGCGTATCAATTTTTTTTTCCAAAGTACGGCATTCATTCATTTTATTTAATTTTATTGTTATTTATTTTTGGTAACGGATAATATTTAAAAATGAACGTTGACGACACACAAAATCCTCAAGTTATTACCGTGGAAATTCCAAAAACATCTTTAGGATCGTTTCTGAATAGCATCAATACATTTTCGGGAAAAGAAAATGTAAAAATTTTTTTCGAACATTTAGAACAACGGGCAGAATTAGATGGGGTATCTGAAGATAAACTGTTACAAATTGCAAGGTGCGCGTTGATTGGATCAGCCTATGATTTTTATAAAAGTGAACCCTCACTTTCATCAACCACAGTTACGTACAATGAATTTAAAAATAAATTTGTTGCTAAATTTACACCATATCGAGTACCAGGGGCAGCTCAATTTAAACTTATGCAGTGTAGGCAAAAGCGAGATGAAATAGTAGATCAGTTCGTCACACGTCTAAAATTATTAGGACAGGAAACGTTAAATGAGGATTTAGAATCGGCGTCACAAAATCAGAAGGCCGGAATTACTAAGAAAAATAATGATTTAATTTTAACGCAATTTAAATTAGGTTTAAGAAGAGAGTTATTAAGAGGAGTGGGACTAATTCTTTCTAGAGAAGCAGATTTAGACATAGATAAAGCGACTCAAATTGCTAGACAGGAAGAATTAAATCAATTAATGATTAATATGCCCGCCGGATTTTCAAATTTTTGTAATGCAACGAATAATATTCCAATAAATTACGCTCAATCGCGCCAATTTAGAAAACCAGAAAAACCAAAATGTTTTAATTGTTTTAAAGATGGTCATGTACCATTTAGCTGCACAATGCTTTGGTAAAATTGTGTGTCGCGTATGTCAAAAACCGGGTCATGTCGCGTCAGCTTGCTGGCAACGCAGGAAAAGTACCAGAGTCCAATAACCCTTTGCAAAAACAGAATGTCGTGCCACGAAATTCCAATTCCACTGGAATTAGTGAATTCAGTAAGATTAGAAATAGCAATACTAACAATGTAAATGGGAAAAATAAGTCTTATACTTTAAACCAAAGACAACCCTCAAAGTACCCCTATTTGATGGGTCGAAAAAATTAAATGGGGAAAACTTACAAAATAAAATAATAATACCACATATTTTCTTAAAATCTGAGCTTGCAAATGTACCTATAATTACGGTTAAAGTTAGAAATAAAATACTGAAACTAATAGTTGATACGGGATCACCAGTAACAATTCTTAAATACGAATGTTTCGAAGATTTGGAAATAAATAAAGATGAATCGGTATGTTTAATGGGAATTACAGGTGATAAAATTTTAAGTTTAGGGAGCGCACAGTTGAGTTTTATTATACATGAAAAATCATTTCCTATCGATTGCATAATTTGTAGTAGACTTCCTTTGGAAGCAGATGGTTTAATCGGTAGAGATTTTTTGTGTAAATATAATTCCGTAGTAGATTTCCAAGGGAGTGTCATTAAAAGAGATGACATCACTACTGATTTGGAAGGAGAGGGAAATTATGTCGTTAACACAGTTGCAAATAATAAAACTGGTGATAAGTATGGGTCAGACAAAGGTAATAGCCTATTTCAGGAGCATCCAACAGGTTCAACAAATGAGGCATGCAATAGGATGAAAATTGGAGAGCAGAAATCTTCAACGATTAAATCCCAGCGGAAGGACAAGAATGAGAAAGAGTTACCAAGTAACTATGAGCGAGCAGTTGGCCACTGTCTTGTTCATTTGAAAGAAGAAACAGAAATACCCGCTCGATGTGAAATTGTATGTACAGCGAAACAAAAAGGAATGTGTCCTGGAACGGAAGTCATTGTAGAGCCTAACGATACCTTAGTGTATGGAGTAATGGCTGCTAGAACCCTAGTTACAGTAAATGATAAAAATGAGGTACCGGTACGCCTGATCAACGTCACCGAGAAACCTATAAAGTTAACGAAGAATTTATGTATTGGATATGGGGAAACAATAATGAAGGAAACGGGTAATGTAAACCTAGAAATGTACGAGTACAATGAAGATGTATTGGGAAAAAAAATAGGGGATTCGCGAATATACAGGGTAAATTGGGAGAACTTCCAAAAATACAGAAGAAATTATAAGGGGAACTCGTACTCACAAGTAAGTAATGTATATGCAATACAGGGTGATTTATTCGACGCTCCAATTGAATATAACTTAGGACACTGCGTAAGCAGCGATTTATGCTTGGGAAAGGGAATAGCTAAAGTTTTTAAGGCAAAATTTGGAAATATTAATAAATTAAAAGCTCAGAAACCAAAATTACATGATGTGGTATATTTAAAATTTGATAAGCGTTATATTTTATACTTAGTCACTAAACGATATTATTATAATAAACCAACTAGTAAAGATATGTTTAATACACTAGTAAATCTGAAACAATTTTGTGAGAAGCATAAAATTCGGAAATTAGCAATTCCTAAAATTGCAACGGGATTAGATAAATTAGGTTGGGATGAGGTATTTGAAATGCTGAAATATATTTTCCGAGATTGTGATATAGAAATTCGGGTGTATTTTCAAGATAATATAAATAAATCAGAAATAACAATAAATTCGGTTAAAATTAATCAGTTCGCAGAGTACTTTTCTTTAGATCACTTAACAACTGATAATAAAGAAAAATTATTGGGTTTATTATCTGAATTTCACGATATATTTTTGACTGATAACACGAAATTAGGAACAGCCAAGGGAGTAAAACACCGAATAATTACTGAAGATGTTCCACCAATAGTTAACGTCCTTATAGAGTACCTTATAGCCAACGCGAATTACTGAAGTCCAATATACGGGGTATGTTAAACGACGGAATTATTTCTCCATCAAAGTCTCCTTGGTCGGCACCAGTGGTTATGGTACCCAAAAAGGGACAAAACAGCGAAAATAATATTAGAGTCTGTATTGATTACCGCGGATTAAATGCAATTACAAAAAAAGACATCTATCCACTTCCTAACCTTCATGAAACTATAGATCAGCTAGGTAACGCCACACTTTTCAGCATATTGGATCTAGCGACAGGATATTGGCAAGTAGAAGTTGATGACAGAGACAAAGAGAAAACTGCTTTTAGCACGCCGGATGGACACTATGAATGCAATAAAATGCCATTTGGTCTAGTGAATGCGCCTAGCACTTTCCAGCGATTAATGAATACCACTTTATTAGGTCTAACTGGGGAAAAATGTTTTGTATACCTTGATGATGTAATAGTTTTTAACAAAGAAAATATTTCTGAACACCTTAATAGATTACGAGAAATATTTGTTCGAATTCGAGAAGCAAATTTAAAATTAAAACCTGCTAAATGCAAATTTTTGTTTTCAGAAATAAACTATTTAGGTCATATTATTTCCAAAAACGGTATCAAACACGATCCTTCAAAAACTGAGATCATAAGAAATTATTCTGTTCCTAAAAGTATCAGACAAATTAGATCATTTCTAGGCTTAGTTGGATTTTATCGACGTTTTATTCCTCAATTTTCATACTTTTCAAAATCACTCACCGAACTTACGAAGAAAAATGCACCATTCGTTTGGACACAAGAACAACAAACGGCGTTTGAAAAGTTGAGAGATGCTTTATGTGAAAAAACGGTTCTTCAATATCCTGATTTCAAAAACGAATTCATACTTACAACAGACGCATCAGGATATGCTGTGGGTGCTATCTTAAGTCAAAATTTTAATGGGTATGAGAAACCTATCGCCTATGCGAGCAGGCAACTAAATCAAGCAGAGACAAATTATTCAACTACGGAAAAAGAATGTTTGGCTGTGATTTGGGCAGTCAAACACTTTAGATGCTATGTGTATGGTAGGAAATTTAAGATCATAACGGACCATAGACCTTTGAAATGGTTACTCTCTATTAGAGACCCCAATTCACGCTTAGCAAGATGGGCATTAACTTTGGCGGAATACGATTTTGAAATTATTCATAGACCGGGCAGAAAACACCGGAGCGCTGATGCTCTTTCACGTTTAGAAATAAACGTTGTAGATACAATTAAGATGTATCAACCAATTTGGGACAGAGAAGACATTCAACGGGAACAATCACGTGATGAAGAACTAAAAGAATATTTTGACAGTATTCAAGATAATAACCCTGAAGCAAAATTCTTCCGGGATGAAGATGGTCTCTTATTTAAAAAGAAAAATGCAAACGGAAGAAATCATCGTCTGGTTGTACCACAGAAATATCGCAGGAAGGTCCTCTATCAAAGTCACGATTTACCTTATGCAGGTCATTTTGGATATGAGAAAACAAATTCCTATGTAAAATCGTTATATTATTGGAGAAATATGTCCAAAGATATAAAGGATTATTGTGACTGTTGTAAAATGTGCAATCAAAGGAAGACATTCCCACATTTGAAGAAAGCACCTCTACAAAAATTCCCCGTGGTTCAAGAACCTTTCGAACGTATAGCAATGGACATCGTGGGACCACTGAATTTTACCCAAAATGGAAACCGTTATCTTCTCACATTTCAAGATTATTTTACAAAATACCCTGAAGCAATCGCTATTCCAAATCAAAAGGTGGAAACCGTTGCGAAAGCTTTTGTCACTAATGTCATTTCCAGACACGGAACACCAAAGGTACTTCTAACTGATCAAGGAAAAAATTTTACATCGAAATTAATGAAAGAGGTCTGTCTTTTACTTAAAATTGAGAAAATACAGACGACACCCTACCATCCGCAAACGAATGGTTTGGTTGAAAGAACTCATCGAGTTTTGAAAGATCTGTTGGCACAAGTAGTAAATGAAAATCAAGACGACTGGGATGAATGGCTACCATATATTTTGATGGCTTATAGAAATCAAGTACACAGTTCAACTCACGAAACTCCTTATTTCCTTCTACACGGAAGGGACATGGCAATGCCTTACGACGAAATTATTAAAGTCGATGGATTTAGGTATGATTATGCAGAAAACTATAGTTCCGAACTACTTCGGAGGTTACAAGTGTCTTATGAAATAGTGCGGCAAAATTTAGAGAAAACTAGTGAGAAACAAACTCAAAGATATAATAAAACTACTAAACCCGTAAGCATTACGTTAGGTGATTTAGTTTACTTGAACGATCCAGTAGTTAAGTTGGGTCTATCAAAGAAGCTCAGTAAACCTTGGAAAGGGCCATATCGTGTTTTGGAACAACTAGGACCTGTGACCTTTAAAATTCAGAAAATAGGCACAAGGAAATTTCAGATTGTACATGCAAATCGATTAAAACCAGACAAACAAGGTAAAGAAGAAAATCTTGGAGAGGCTGAAGAAGAGAAAACAAATCTAACTGAAAAGAATGAAACACAGAAACAAAGTGAAGATCATGGTGAAATTCCTGGTAAAGTTACTGTTAAAGTTCCACGTCAATTTAATAATGGAGAACAGCCAACCGAAGACCCAAATCAGGAAATCGAAGAAAGAGAAAGTGAACAATCGGATAACAGCACCGATGAGGAAGACGAAGTTCTAGAGGATGAAGGAAGCAGTTCAAATGACATTGCAGAAGTTCTCGATGACCACGAACAGGAGTATCTGTATCGTACAAGGAGTAAAGGACGAGTATCTAACCATCCTTGGGTATTACCAAAACCACTCTAATATACTTAAATTTTGTTGTAGTCGTTAAGTTACTTTTAGATAAAATGTATGTTAATTATTTGTATTATTTGTATAACCATTAGTAATTATTAATAAGAGAATCTTACATATGGTATGTTTCAGGATGTTCAGTGAAATGATCTTGCTAATTCTTTTAAAACTTGTCACTGGAATCATTGTCTACGATTGCCATTCACCAACTCCCAATATCACGGTAATGTCAATTAAGGATGTCGCTCCATGCCCTCTTCCAGAGAGAAATTATGAAGAAGAAGTGCGACGGATACAGGTGATCCAAAAGAACGAGTATGTTGCCGTTGGTGTGAAGACATGTCTGGTGGAAATAACAAAATTAATACAACACTGTGGAATGCACAGTCAAACTAGTGCAGTTCATCAGGGATTGATGAATTATGTGAATCCTTTGGGTGCAGCTGGATGCCAATCTATTCATCAGACTGGCAGTTTTACAGGTTTTTCAGGGCATATCATTTCAAACATAAAAATGAATTCTACGACAACAGCATCTCTTACCCTAGCCGGAAAACTTACATTGGATGGGGAATGTCATGGAACTACATATATCGAAAACGGGATAACTTGGACCGATGTGATTGTAACCGCCACTGTAAAAATACGAGTACAATCTTATATAGCATCAACACGCCTGGACGCAGGAGAAATTAATTTATTAGGTGGAGTCACATGTCAGTACATGGACGGTTATTGTATGGATTTCGAAATTGGTGAGAGTATTTGGGACGTAGTAAGTACTCATGAATGTAATGAGGATAAACATGCAATTTTATATGAAGGTACAGGTATTTTTATAAAGATCAATTCTAATGAAACTATTCAAAATTTTATTACAGTAGAGCAGGATGAACATATATTTGCTTTGTCTTTATTACGTAGAAAAATTATTTGCAGTCAAGAAATTTGGATAACAGAGCATCCACGTATTATAGTAATTGAAGTAAAAGGAGAAACTTCCTTTATTTCAAATAAACAATCGTTACATCCTCACAATACTAATCTAATGTCATACGTTAATTCAAAATTTATGTATGTTGAAGTTTCAACTAAAGTAAATTTTTAAAAAGCACATTCATATTCTATTTATCGCAGATGTTTGCTGAAACGGGAAATATTAAAAAATCGTCTTTTGCTTGCTCCATTTACTTCGGATGCTGTAAACACTATTTTCAAAGGGATACCCGGTCATATAGGAAAAGTGTTGGGAGAGGTTTTGTATATTATGAAATGCACACCTAAAATAGTTGAAATAAGACGCACTAATAAGTGTTTTAACGAATTGCCAGTTGTTGTTAATAATGAAAGCTACTATATGTCCTCTATTACACATGTTATTCAGAAACATGCGGAAGAAATTGAATGTTCTGAAATAGCACCACCATTATATAATATTGACAATCGTTGGGTAGGATTCGCTCCACATCCAATTTTAAATATAGAACCAATAATCTTAAGGGCTTCAGATGAAACTATCACTCAGTTTACATCCATTAAAAATTTAGGAAGCGGGGGGCTGTATACAGATCAGGAAATTGATAAAGTTCAACATAATTTTGCATTTGGTATACAAAGACAAGCAGTAACAAATCACTTAACACGAAAGATTATCAGATACAATCCTGAATCCGATGCCTTTAATATATTAAATTTATTCAATGCCGAAGAAATTAAACATATTGCAAGAGACACGTTAAGTTATGTCTGGGGATATTTTGTTGATATAGGGATGTATACGTCAGGATTTATAGGTATTTACATAATAATTAGACTAATAAAATATATCATTTCAGTTATCATAAATGGATTGGCGCTGTATAAAACTGTGGGTTGTGGCATCTCCTTGCTAGCGAGTATATGGACCGTTCTTACTTCATGGATATTGCATTCTCAATACCGAAACAATCAAAGGGACCCTGAACCGACAACTAGGGCATCAGTTCGAACACCTGATGAACAATAACCATAGCACTGGAGACCAAACCATTAACCGCAGCCGTTACGAATACTTTATATCCTAATCTTAAAATCGAACTTAAGGAAATATGAAAAATTCCAAGATTTGTGCCTAATGTAAACTCCCTAAGACAATAATTGTTAGTTAAAAGGGAAGTAGGATGTAGTAAGGGTTAAAAATTACTGAAACCGGGGTTTAGTTTTAGATTAGCTGTATATTCAATATTAAGGCGGATATCTATAAGCATGGTTGATTTTCCAAATCTTAATTTTGTCTTATTTCATATTTTGTTGACGGTGTTTAACCTTCTTGTCAAAATGGTGACCACATGGAACCATGAACATATATAACTAGAGATGGTTTACATGGAAGAAGAATACCACACACCAGTGCAATACTTTCTGAGGAAAACTCAATGTGACAAGGATAATGAAGTTTACCAATGCATTTAATTTGAAATGGAAATAAAAATGAGGAGAGCAGAAGTTAACTTGGAATGTCCGAAACTGGGCACAAGAACTTTAGCCATAACTATTTGAAGTGAAGAAATACCATCTTCTTCATATCATCACTGATATACAGGCAACAAAATCAGTAAATCAAATTACCTCCATGGAAATAATTGGAATAACCTGGGACCACTGTAGTTTACGAACACGCCGAGAATAATACCAAACGTCAGAGGTTAAATACCAGAAGAATGTTGTAGATAGTCAATAACGTTGTGATGTAAGTCTTTACAACCATTCTTATTGATAATCCTATTTTCAAATGATTTTTTTGTCAATGTAGATTTTTTTTGTAATGTAGAAAAATTTTTTACTTTAAGCAAATTTTTTTTTAAAAAAGGGGAGCAATGTTACCGATTCAAATTAGACGCATTTTAATTTTTTTAGAGGGGGGAATTTAGCCACTGGTTATTGTCGCGGCAGTAATTGTAAATTAATCGAATTTGGTACGTTGATTGAATAAGTGCGGTAACAGTGCTCCGCCCGAAACCAATAACGATGATGTAAGTATTCTTAGTTTATAATATTTTGTTTAATTTAATATTTGTTTACTTTTTTTTCTTTATGTATAATATGTTTAGGATTTAATTTGTTTTGTTTATTTTTTTTAATAAAATAGTTAGTTGTTTGAAAGATGTCCTAAATTGCCAACACATCTGCGCAAGAACCCGTGCCCCGTTTTTTACGGATTATTTTGAGCACGTTATGTTACCCTACAATATATATTTTTAACCAACGAGACTGTTTAAATTTAATTGCCCTGTGAATTTGAATTAATGTTAAACCATGTTCCAAACATTGCTTTAGATTTAAATAGTGAATTACGTATTTGGTTTTGTTATAGAGATTTGGAATAAGTTTACTATATTTTGACTTCGGTGGAATTATGTTTTCCGGACAAAACGGTAAATCGTTGTGCTTTTCATGTAAATAAGTCGGATATTCCAAGTCTACTTCGAATACGTATCCAACATCTGAATTTTCTTCGAATTCTGAAATGTTAAGATTGTTAATTTCTTCTCTGCTTAACCAAGTAAATTCTCCCCATGGAAATCTCGAACACATCGCATGCCCGGTCACCTCAAGGTCACCTCAAGGTCATTTCAAGGTCACCTCAAGGTCATTTTAAGGTCACTTCAAGGTCACCTCAAGGTCATTTTAAGGTCACTTCAAGGTCACCTCAAGGTCATTTCAAGGTCAACTCAAGGTCGATTCTGGAACCTCCTCCGACTTTGACCTTGAATCTAGAACCTCCTCCACGTCAAGGTTATGGTGAAGGTCAGGGGTAGTTCGATTGTGGAACCTCCTCCGACCTTGACCTTGAATCTAGAACCTCCTCCATGTCAAGGTCATGGCGAAGGTCACGTCAGGGTTAGGCCGATTCTGGAACCTCCTCCGACCTTGACCTTGAATTTTTCCGTCGAGGTCGGAGGAGGTTCCAGAATCGGCCTATCCCTACTACTTGTTCTATTTAATTATTTTCCGGTTAGAAGTTGAAATTAATAAGCATAGAATTAACCGAAGTCAAAAATCAAGGTAACTGAAATGTCATTAAGAGAAAAGTTCCGTCAGTATCTGTCTACTGCAAATTTATAAATAAAATGTCTCTTATTATTAAGCAAGCATTAAAAATATCTATTATGAGCGTTATAACAAGTTCTACTCATTTTTCAGTGGTATAAAGAAGTAGTTTTTACAAGTGGTAAATTAATGTTGCAATAATTGGTTTATCGGTAAACACAGTGACAAATTATTAGCCTACATGGATTACATTCGTTCAATAATTTGTGTCTATTTTCTTCAACTTTTTACAATAAAATAAAATTAAGGAAAACGTGTTAGGATATTCTAGCAAAGTTCATCTTGTAGTAAATCGTTTAATTTACGACTAAATACAAAAATTTACTTAAAATTTGTCCCACAACATACATTAACATGAGGTCAAATTTTTAGCACGTAAATCCCTATGGCCACACTTAAAAAAAATTCACTATATAGACAAATTATACAACATTTTTCTGAATAATGGCTATCCAAAGCAGTTACTTCAAAAATTGATTTATAATATTAATATTCCTAATATTCCTTAATTTAGACAAATTATACAACATTTTTCTGAATAATGGCTATCCAAAGCAGTTACTTCAAAAATTGATTTATAATATTAATATTCCTGATAATCAAATAGATAAAGAAGTCAATAATAACATAAGTTACAAAAAGATCCCTGAAATTACAGGTTTGACAGAAAAATTAGTTAAAATTCTAAAAACTGAACATCATACAATAGTGAGACATGCAAATAAATCGGTAGGTAACTTATTTACTAACTTAAAAGATCACACTGATGTTAATTTAGCAAGTAATGTCATTTATAAAATTCCATGCAACGACTGTGAAAGGAGTTACATAGGTCAAACATCACAATGGCTGAAAAGTAGAATTGCAATTCATAAAAGTGATTGTAAACTGTTGAGAAACAGATGTGCTATAGCTCAACATAGTTATAAAGAAGATCATGCAATGAACTGGCAGGCCACTGAGGTGATTGACAGAAGTAGCAATAATAAAAATAGATTATTTTTAGAAATGTATCACATAAATAAGAACATAGATCGGTGCATGAATTTTAATTCTGACACAAATCAGCTAAGTATAATATATGCACATTTATTGTCTTTAGATAAACAAAAATCACAAAACTAATAGTCTATTTATTGTTAAAATTTTTAAACCATGTCTGTAGACACCTTAACAATTCATGTCTGTACTCACCTTAATTCTGTGTACACATTTTCACACTTATGCGCAAACTCCACTTTGAATCCAAATGGCGTCTAATTCTCTGTGAACTGTTAAGAAGTTGTTTTAATTTAATTTTTAATGTGTTTAAACTATGAATTCTTCATCATCATCATCAAAAAGTTTTTAATAGTTATAACTAAGTATATTTGACAACGTATAAACGCAATATTTTTAAACATTGTTTGCCAATTTTATGAAACACCAATGTAAGTAGACTTAACGTAACTTCAAGCACATGGTTCTAACTGTTTTGTTAATTACAGTATGTTCCTGATGAAGTGTGCAATGTTACACGAAATATTGAACTAATAAAGGAGTTTTGAGCTAATCTGCCCCCTTTATTGACCGACATACCCGATAGTTGTTTATTTCCTAACAAGTACGCATCGGTCGTTACTTCTTTTCGAGTATATATATATATATATACGTATATATACAGGCTGTCTTACGAAAAACGCCCCAAGCCATAACTCCGTTATTTATGGACTAATTTTAACAAACAAAAAGGCAAATAAAATGAGACTAAAAATACTATAAAGTGAGTTCAATTTCAATTTTTTTTTAAATTACCTTCAAGGTCAAACGACTGTCAACTTTTATTTTTCAAATGGCTCTGTATATTTTTTATTATTATACCTAGTAGAGATTTTTTTTCTAAATCCAATAGTGTGCAACACTTTGATATTTAGAAAACATTTTTCCTAAAAAAAAGAAATGAACTAGTCTATTACGCAAAACGTGTTTTTTATAAAAGTGTTAAACTGTGTCGTGAAAACAATCAAACTGAGCGTTATTTTTCACAGTTGTTTCAAACTATCAAGTTCTTCCACTTGTACGACTTATTGTTTCCTAAAAAATTATGGATTATGGATAATAATCACTTAACTGACTTATTACAAGTATATTCTGAATGCAATAAAAACAGCAATCAAGCAGTACAGAAAACATTAATGAAATAATGAAAATTAAGTCTACAACTGTGTAAGTTGCTTTGGGAAAAAATCGCTGTCTATACCTAGAGATGCACTGCTTGTGTTTTTATTGCATTAAAAATATACTTGGAGTAAGTCAATCAACTGAGTATTATTCATAATAGGCTTTTTTTAGGAAACAATAAATCATACAAAGAGAATAACTTGACAGTTTGAAACAACTTTGAAAAATAACGCTCAGTGACATTGTTTTCATGACAAACTTTAACATTTTTATGAAAAGCACGTTTTGCGTAATAGACTAGATCATTTCTTTTTTTTTACGAAAAATATTTTCAAATGTCAAAGTGCTGCACATTATTGGATTTAGAAAAAAAATCTCTACCAGATATAATAATAAAAAATCTACAGAGCTATTTGAAAAATAAAAGTTGACAGTCGTTTGACCTTGAAGGTAATTTAAAAAAAAATTGAAACTGGACTCACCTTATGGTACTTTTAGTCTCATTTTATTTGCCTTTTCGTTTGTTAAAATTAATCTATAAATAATGGAGTTATGGCTTGGGGCGTTTTTCGTAAGACAGCCTGTATATAATTTTTTTTCACTTCTGAAGAAGCTATCATACGATAGCGAAACGTAGTGTTTGTGCGCATAATTAGTGTCCGTTTAAAAGATTTTGTGATTCAATTTTCATCGGACAAGAACCTGCTTTAATTGTAAATAGAACGTTTGTCGAGAACATAATACATAGTAGCTGTCTTCGTTTTAGAATACTCCGTGGAAATAGAAGGACAAATTCTTCAGCTGGATCCAAATGCTCAAGATACGGCACATCTATTTGAGTTTTTGGATGAAGTTTTTGATTCTCTAAACGGCAGTGGAAGGGCAATAAAACCTCTGAAAGCCAGGGTACAACAGAATTCTGTTCACTGGGGATTCTGGCGAAACGCAATAATTGTAATGAAATCAATGATGTTTGAAGTGAGAAGTAACAAAGATAAAGCAATACCTCCATCGCTGTTAAACTTTATCTGGACCATTCAAAATATGCAAATGCTAATACGGGCGTTATTTAATTATGGTTTTACATTTGTGAATACCCGGCGTTTTAATCAGGATGGAATAGAAAATTTTTTGGAAAAATTCGACAGCGAGGGAGTAGATTTATAAATCCTACACCTGAATCATTAACACCGTTTTATAAAAGCTTGTTGATAAATAATTTATCATCAAAACAGGAAGTAACTGTGAAAATGATGAAGGGGAAATTTTGATACCTTTACAAACGTTTTTAGAACAGGTAAATTTTTTATATTAGAAACAATCTTTCTTTTATTCTTGCTTTTCTCTGTCTAGGGTACTCAGAAGACAGATAAGGAGGTAGACATTATAAATATACCAGCAATTCAGAATAAAACAACACAAGTTGAACTGCAAGCAATGGCATATGGCATTGGATATATTTCAAAAAAAGTCATATCAAAAATGTCTAATTGCTCCTCCATTTGCAAGTCATATTTGCCAGCAAAGAAGACGAGGAAGACCCTGACAATATTTTTATCAGAAATAAAGAGTTCAACAGGAACAAAAGATGTTTGAAATATGTGAATCTCGATTTTAAGAAAAAAGTGTCTTACTGTTACATCACTATAAAAAAAATATAATTTGCATAAAAGAGGCCATATTCATAATATTTTAAACATCTTAAAAGGTGTGAACTTTACTACTTGTTTAGAGCATAAATATATAACAAAATTAATATTGGCAGTAGAAGAAGTCAACGTGACGCGGTTCCAACCGGAAGCCAATTCAATTAATATTAAAAAAATTTATCTCTTTGAATATTTTCAACTATTGCAAACAATTAAACAATATTATGAAATCTAATGATAAAAGACCAATTCCAAGCAATGCGCCTCCAATTTTTAAAAGAGCCCGAGAATTCGCAAGAAAGAAATTCCATAAAAAAACTATAGTATATTAGTAATAAAACAGTAATATAATACAAACTTAAAAATAATAATAATAATTTAGTGCCTTTAATGTATGTTACATACTAAACAGGATAGGAAAAGTTGAAGATCTAGCAGGATAGCAGTCAAAAGGGGGCAATTAAAAGTTTACTCTTGTTTGATTGCCAAGCTTTCGGAAAGTATTTATTTCCTTCATCAGGGCGGCTATAATGTTAATGTGAACGTGTTACACAATTGAAAATGATGATTTTAAAATTCTACTTACATCTAAGTGAGGTTATGAGAGCTAAAGTTGTACATGTGAACAAGCCAGGAATAAATTTCTTAAGTAGTAACCATTATTAACAATTCATAAACTTGTGTTGTAAAACAAATTAAAATTTAGAAGTCACAGTTTAAAATGATGGACAAAACATTTAAAACGTTAACGTGCACAATGGCGCCTAACTGGTAACGCTTGTAGGTTAGATTAAACTCATTTGGAGGGAAAAGATCCCGGCGGGAAATTTGAAAAACAGACTGTAATCCTGATAGAGTTAAAGAGAACAAGAAATTCTTAAAATTATTAATTAGATACAGAGATTGGTGCTGGCACAAAATTTGTGGAAATTTGACTGTAATAAAGGGACAAAAATTAGTTATACGTTCAAAAATGTTAAAAAATTAAACTACTCAAGTTTGTATCAGAAGTATTGTGTGTGTTAATATTTGTTAATAAATTATGATAAATTAAACTTAAGTTTGAAATATCAGTTTGTTTATTTATAGTATTATTATTTATGAGAATGTGATACATTTCTAAGAAATTACGTTTGAAGTAGTTGGGTTCGATAGTTAAAATTTCGGAATTTTCATAATCGAAATTGTGTTTGGTTTGTTTGACGTGGTCAGCAAGGGCACAACAACCAATTTTTCGTTCATTGTGAGAATCACTTTTGTGTGACGAGATACGAGATTTTAGATACCTACAAGTTTGACCTATGTAGACACTGTCACACTGTTCACAAGGTATTTTGTAGATCACATTGGATTGGTCAAATTTATCAGTAGGGGATTTTAGTTTACTGAAAATAGTTTTAAGGGTTAAAATTTGTCGGTTGGCTATTTTTAAGTTAAGGTCATAATGTAAGAGAATTTTTTGTAACTTGGGTGTAAGATGTTGAATAAAGGGCAATGATCTGAATTTGGTATTGTTTATGTCAACGTTGGTAGTATCGTTTTGTCTGGATTCAATACCAGGCATATGTGTAAAATTGAAAGTGTTATTGTTGTTAGATGGACAAAAAAGATTACATTGATCTCTCTGACAATCTTCTCAATGACTCCGACAGTTACCAACTTCTTGACCGTAACCCCACTAGCATCTACCAAAGAAAATGCAACACTTTGATTTCTGAACTAAAAAAAGAAAAATTAATTAATAACAGTGAAGCAAAAGATCTTATGACAAACAATTCCATTGCTCCTAAGTACTACGGTCTTCCAAAGATCCATAAGCCTACACTTAGTCTCAGACCAATCGTTTCTTCTATCAACAGTCCTACGAACAAATTATCCAAATTCGTAGACATTTTAAAAAAATCATATCAATTTGACAATCAATATTACATCAAAGACACTTTTCAATTTGTAGAATCTATGAGAGACTCCACACTGCCTCAAGGTTATGTTCTAATTAGTTTAGACGTTGTGTCACTCTTCAGCAATCTCACGTACCAACAAGTAGCTAACAGTATAACAAATAAATGGACTTACATCAAACCTAACTGCCAACTACCCTTAAGTAAATTTTTAGAAATGATTAAATTCATTTTTGACACTTCCTACTGTGTTTTTGAAGAGAAATATTACAGACTGAAAAAAGGCTCACCCATGGGCAGTAAACTTTCCCCAATCTTGGCTCAATACGTTGTTGACCAGTTATTGAATGATTGCATTCCCAAACTTTCATTCAATATTCCGTTTCTAAAGAAATTTGTTGACGATATAATTTGTGCAATACCTGACAGTAAACAAGACGAGATCCTTGACATCTTTAATCAGTATGACCACAACATCAAATTTACTATTGAGTGTGAAGAAAACTGTAGTGTTCCCTTCCTTGACACGAAAGTTATCAGACAGGATACCACGATCTTAATTGATTGGTATTCCAAACCTATTTCTTCTAATAGGTACGTAAACTATAACTCCTACCACACTCTAAAAATGAAGATCAACGTTCTTAAAGGCTTACGATTAAGAGTCGAAAGGATTTCTGATTCATCTTTTCTTGCTACCAACCTTGCCAAACTTAAATCGATTTTTCTTGAAAATGGTTATCCTGTGACTTTGGTCAACAAAATAATGAATCAATCTAACAACAATAACACTTTCAATTTTACACATATGCCTGGTATTGAATCCAGACAAAACGATACTACCAACGTTAACATAAACAATACCAAATTCAGATCATTGCCCTTTATTCAACATCTTACACCCAAGTTACAAAAAATTCTCTTACATTATGACCTTAACTTAAAAATAGCCAACCGACAAATTTTAACCCTTAAAACTATTTTCAGTAAACTAAAAACCCCTACTGATAAATTTGACCAATCCAATGTGATCTACAAAATACCCTGTGAACAGTGTGACAGTGTCTACATAGGTCAAACTTGTAGGTATCTAAAATCTCGTATCTCGTCACACAAAAGTGATTCTCACAATGAACGAAAAATTGGTTGTTGTGCCCTTGCTGACCACGTCAAACAAACCAAACACAATTTCGATTATGAAAATTCCGAAATTTTAACTATCGAACCCAACTACTTCAAACGTAATTTCTTAGAAATGTATCACATTCTCATAAATAATAATACTATAAATAAACAAACTGATATTTCAAACTTAAGTTTAATTTATCATAATTTATTAACAAATATTAACACACACAATACTTCTGATACAAACTTGAGTAGTTTAATTTTTTAACATTTTTGAACGTATAACTAATTTTTGTCCCTTTATTACAGTCAAATTTCCACAAATTTTGTGCCAGCACCAATCTCTGTATCTAATTAATAATTTTAAGAATTTCTTGTTCTCTTTAACTCTATCAGGATTACAGTCTGTTTTTCAATTTCCCGCCGGGATCTTTTCCCTCCAAATGAGTTTAATCTAACCTACAAGCGTTACCAGTTAGGCGCCATTGTGCACGTTAACGTTTTAAATGTTTTGTCCATCATTTTAAACTGTGACTTCTAAATTTTAATTTGTTTTACAACACAAGTTTATGAATTGTTAATAATGGTTACTACTTAAGAAATTTATTCCTGGCTTGTTCACATGTACAACTTTAGCTCTCATAACCTCACTTAGATGTAAGTAGAATTTTAAAATCATCATTTTCAATTGTGTAACACGTTCACATTAACATTATAGCCGCCCTGATGAAGGAAATAAATACTTTCCGAAAGCTTGGCAATCAAACAAGAGTAAACTTTTAATTGCCCCCTTTTGACTGCTATCCTGCTAGATCTTCAACTTTTCCTTAAGTTCGCAGTCGCGATCAGAAGCCGTTTTACTAAACAGGATATATCCAAGAAACAAATTTAAAATCAAAAGCTAAAAATTCCTTAACATAATAAAATGGTTGACCTAACATACAAAGTGGACAGAAACTAATTTGTAGAAACTTTCCCTATGTCCAGTAGAATCCACTAACAAAGTAAAAAATGAGGCATTCCATTAAAAAAAAATAGAGCTTTATATCATCACTTTCTATAAGAACATAGAACAAGAAATAGTTTTTTAATAGCAATATCTTATTTTGATGCAGTAAAAGGTT
This sequence comes from Dorcus hopei, assembly GCA_033060865.1. Lineage (NCBI taxonomy): Eukaryota > Metazoa > Arthropoda > Insecta > Coleoptera > Lucanidae > Dorcus > Dorcus hopei. The sequence goes on along the minus strand of CM065421.1, from coordinate 38,030,886 downwards.
AGCCTCTATGATCTTGTCTTTTTATATTTTCGAGTCAGATCAAGCTGATACTGGTCCGTTAAGTATTACTTAACCCAATCATTAACTATGCCTCTTTAATCCATAAACATGTAATTAGTCAGGTAGAACACACTATGGTGCACACAATCGGATTATTTGTATAATTAACTATATTTGTAAATTACATTTATACATTATTTTTATAGAAAAATATTAAATGACCGTTTCAGTTATTTATAGTTTGGTTTCAAAGTGTAAAACCTATCGAAAATTTGCCAAGGTTCGTAGGCCCGGGATTTCAGTCACAGATTAACTTAACTTTTAGTTTATTTCCTTAGTCACAATTATGAAAATAATTGTTCCTATAGGAATAAACTGAAGATTAAAGTTAAACTGTGATTAAAATACCGGGCTTAAGTGATCGAAAATCCGAGCTTAGTTCACATTTGCATTTGAATTGGGCGCGATTCTTGGAAAAACTTTTTCCCAAGTTGTGTGAGGGCGCTTTTGCTGTTGTCTATATCAACGTTTGAGATAGACATCTATCTATTCTTCTTTTGTCTATGGATAAGGCAAACAAAACATTAAAAAAATTTCAAGTGAGCTCCGAGGTCACGAGCAGTGATGAAACAGAAGTTAATGAACATCCAATTAAACGAAAGAGTAGGCCTCCAAAGCGTTTATCCTATGAAACTAGTGAGGATGAAAGTGAACCAGTTCAAAAAGTAAAATGACCTCCTAGAATCGTGACACAACTGATGGGAGAACCATTACTTACCAACAAACAATCATCTTTATCATCTTTATTTGCTGCAACAATAGCTTCATCTGACTCACCACAATTAAATTCACCTCAGTCTTCTAGTACGAACTTTGAAGATTCTGAAGGTAAATTATATTTTCTTTTAGACTATGCAACTTTTATGTAGATATCTTATGAAAACTGTAACTTTCATATAGGTGGGGAAGCATTTTTCAGACTATACATGTACTTATCCATGTGCTTTTTTTAATATTGGAAATATCATACTCTTTCTTGCTTTTTATGAAACCAATTGGCTAAAGGTTATAGTGAATTCGATTTGTTACACTGGTGCGAACTGAGTGAATTATCATCTCATTTTAGATTTATGTAATAATACAAGAAAGGTATCTTGAGTGTGTACCAGGGCAATAAGTCAAATTTGCTATTAGTCATCTTGCTGAATACAAAAATTTGTTTCAGTTTTTCACAAAAAATTGGTATCATTATTACTGTATATTAAAGAACAGAACTTGCAAATATTACAGTGGATCAATAAACAAAATAAATCTCCAAATGTTCCATTCCCTCATGAGCTACCAGAAGATCTGCCTGTTAAATTGCCTCTCTTAACTTTAGCTGATGTGCAAACATTGGAAAATTATTTAACAAAGAAAACTAATTTGGATGTTGTGGTAAGAATCAACGTTTTTTTATTTTTTAATTAATACATTTTTTTACTTGTTCTAAAAGGCCCATATGACACGGTGTTGTTTCTTGTACCTATAAAATTTGTGAAAACTGACAGAGTGTGTCAGTGTCGAATAAACCAATAAACATTCACCATGCCAATCTGCTTCTGTCACTTTGTAACAAATTTAGGGCCAGTTGTGCAACAACTCTGAACTTGTTTTTAATACTATTGCAACACATGCTTTTACAATTATTGTCATAGTAATAAAACCAAGTTCAGAACTAACCTACGGTTCAAATATTTGAACAAGTGGCCCTTATGAATTTATGTAAATTTTACACAACAATTAACGTGTTATACGGCTCTAGAAGAGTTTTATTTTGTTTATTGTTTTAGATTCAATATTTTTCAAGAATTGGAGGTCGAGACGCCGTTTCCTGCGCAAATAATATTTTAAAGAGGTTGTTAAGTAACGAACTTGCGATAAATTTCAGTTTTCTGGGTACTAGGGCAGGTAAAAGAGCATTCTGCAATATAAAATTGAAAGAGATTGTTGTTGGTAAGCAATTTATATCTTTCTTTCTTTGTCATATAGGTAACTATTTTTAGGAGCTGTAAAATTGACTTATCCAACAGTGACTGAAAACGAAATATACGGATACATCAAAGTATGGTTGAAACATTCACGTCAGCGAGCTTCTAATGAACGCAAAAGAAATAGGAGTGCGATGTTTTAAGTGCTGTGAGTTATGTTCTGAAATGTCTTCAAATTTTCTGTTTACTCTTATAAATTAATCAGAATGTACCATCCCGCAAAGTATGTCAGTAAGAGACAAATATATCGGAGAGCTGCTGAAGCTTGTAAAATTTTAATGATAGCAATGTACCAAGTTCTGAAAATTGCATGTTTTTGATGATCCTCAGAAATTAAATGATAACGTCTGTTCTTCCTCTTTTCATTTGATGGACGGACAGTAACAGTAGCTCTGAAAAGTTGGGTAGTAAACACAGTAATTTACCAAGTTCTAAAAATGTGCATCTTTATGAAAATTCTCAGAAATTAAATGATAGTGTATGTTCTGCATCTTTTCATTTTGTAGACAGTAACAACAGCTCTGAAAATTTAGATATAAAGTTTTTCGAAAACCCCTCTGAAAATGTACAATTATATAAAAGTAATGATTCAGATACAAAAGAGCGTTTCATTCAAGATTTACAAAAATGGGCAATAGATTTTAATATTACACATTCTGCTTTAACAAAATTGTTACATTTGCTAGTGCCATTAAAACTGAATTTACCTTTAGATAGTCGCACATTTTTAAAAACTCCTATTAAATTTTCCAGTAAAAAATTGGAAACGGGAGAATATTGCCATTTTGGATTGGCAAAAGGAATTGAGTATTTTTTAGAGTGTTTGCCTGACTTTGCAGATGTTATCAATATTTCATTTAATATTGATGGATTACCTCTGTTTTGTGGCCATTCTAAACCTAAACCTATACAATTATATTTAGACGAATTTGTCCAAGAGCTATCTTCATTATTAAGAAATGGGGTTCTGCATAACAACAAAACCTACAAAATTGATGTCCATAGTTTTGTATGCGACGCGCCAGCTCGTGCCTTCATTAAATGTATAAAATCTCATAGTGGATACTCTTGTAGTGAAAAGTGTAACGAACCTGGTGAATATCATAATGGTAAAGTAATTTTAAAAAATACTACTGCTACACTGAGAACTGATTTATCTTTCTTTTTACAAGCTGATGAAGATCATCACACAGGTAATTCACCTCTTGTGAAACTTTCTGTAGGATTAGTTTCAAAATTTCCAATTGACTATATGCATAATGTTTGCTTAGGTGTAATGCGTAAGCTTCTCAATTGCCGGACGAATGGAAAATTAGGAGTACGATTAAATGCACGGTTATTAGACACCTAAGCAGAACGCTTACTTGCAGTGCGCCCTTGTATTCCATCAGAAATGAACCGTAAAACGAGATCTATTTTTGAACTGTCTCGATGGAAAGCATCTGAATTCAGAACTTTTTTGTTATATGTTGGTCCTTTTGTATTGCTTTTGACATGCTCGATCAGGCTATTTATGAACATTTTTTGTTACTTCATTGCGGTATTTTAATGTCTAAACAACATATAAGCAAATTTTCACCAACATTGCATCCAAATTGTTAAATGTATTCGTGGAACATAGTATAGTATATTATTATACAAGTTTCACAAGAAGGCTTCACAAGAAGTGTTACAATGCCTCTTGTGAAACGTGTATAATATACTATTTTTTCTACTTTGCGTCACTTATTGAACAAAAATATGAAAAATACTGTCAAAAATTGGATCTCCTTAGTATATGGGGAATTTTAGTTGTAATGCGTGGCAACACTGAAAACCTTTCGTTTTAATCAAAAGTCACATTAACCAGTTATTAATTTGTCTTATCCAGCTTCATTGTGAGTATTCTGTTAAGTAACAAATAAATAATGAGTTATTTTGTAAAATCTATTAAATATTTTCAATTAAAAATTGACTAAAATTTCCCCAAAAACAGTTTCACAATGAGCTTCATTGTGAAACTGTTTTTGGTGTCACAATGAGTTCATTGTGAACGCAAAGTAGAAAAAAGTAATTTATGGATTACATTTTTTATCTTATAATGTACATGTGTTATCACGTATAAGTAATGACGCTGACTTGTATGGTCCTTTAGATACATTTTCTGCCTTTCCATTTGAAAATTACTTAGGCCAGGTAAAACGTCTAGTGAAATCCCCTAATAAACCTTTACCTCAAATCTATCGTCGTCTTCAGGAATACTTCTCGTCTGAGAACTATATAAAAATGTCCCGTAATACTGACAAGATTGAATTTAAGTATGAACATACATCAGGCCCTACCATATCAAATAAACGGTGCCAGCAATTTAAAAAGATGCATATAAACGATTTTACGTTAGCAACTGAAAGCTATTGTAGTAGTGATTCATATTGTTTTATTAATAATGGGAATTTAATTGTTCAAATACGTAATATATTACTGTATCAAAACGGAACAGGGGCTATAATAGGTAAACAATTTCAGTCTTATGATAATTTATTTAATTACCCGTTTGATTCTAAAAATTCAAATATTTTTAAAGTTTGTAAGTTATCAAATTTATTACAGAGTTGGCCTGTTGAGTCTATAAAAGCTAAATGTGTTCTGCTATCATTTGAAGAGCACAAAGCAGCTTTCCCCTTAATTCATAGTATATAGTGTCTCTTTAAAATCTCTATAAGTGATTCGCTAATTTTTCTTAAGTGACCTATGAACATAAAATTACGCGTCTTTGATTGGTTAATTATTATTTATAATTCGTATATATGACGACTAGTATATGCGGCTGTAGTATTTATTTGTAACTACTACTTCAAAGGCACATAATTCTATTTTCATAGGTCACTTAACTAGAAAAGAATTGGATCACTTATTATAGTACATATGATTAATTTATAAGTTTTTGCCAGAAGTTATTTTTATTTGCAATGTAAAAAAATATAACGCGTGATCAATATCTTTTCTAATCAAGTGACCTATGGAAAAAAATTATGTCTTTGTTTGGTTCATTATTTCAAATGCCATTTGAATTGTTTTTATTGCCTTCCTATCGTTTTGTATAGGAATGCAATATAAAATCCAAAGATCCATTTCTTGTCATCTCACACCAATTCCTCCACGTTCTGAACCTGATACACCTCCAGTCGCTACAGCTTACCTATCTTACATTCACACCATAACAGATCGAATCGGCAAAATACTCAAACAACAAAACATCAAATCAATTTACTTACCCATGACGAAACTTTCAGACTGCCTACCCTCGACAAAAGATCACATCCCCTTACAATCCGAAGGTGTGTACCGAATTCCTTGTTCCTGTGGGCGTGTATACATCGGTGAAACAAAACGGTCTGTTAGTACTCGTGTTTCTGAACATGAACGCTGTACGAGACTACTACAAACAACTGGCTCGGCCCTAGCTGAACACAAACTAGAAACCGATCACCAAATCCTATTCTCCGACACAAAACTTCTAGCCCGCTCATCTCATTTTTTCAATCGTAAAATCCGTGAATCCATAGAAATTCTCAAACATCCCAATAATCTGAACCGTGACACTGGCTTTTACCTCCACAATGCCTGGAAACATCTCATTAACGATCCGTCACGCCCCAACAGACCAATCCTCGGTCACCGTTCCGACCCACTACCTCCACCGATCACTATAAATACCACGACAACAGACATACCCACTCAGTCTCAACGACCCACGAGAAGCAGCAGCAACACCACCAGCAGCAGCAGCCCTGAGGAAGTTTCCTCTTTCTTTATCGACATTTTCAGTAAAGAGAAGTTGCTCAACTGATGTTGATGAAGGAGCCCACACACAAAAGAAAAGAAAACACGGTTTGCAAGGTCTAATAAAGCAATCTATGCAACAACGCGAGGAGAAGGCACGACAACGGACAGAAGAACGAAGGAAATTATTGGAAAAAAGCAATACAGATGACCCCCTTTATAACTTTTTTATATCAATGTACCAAGTAACGAAAAATATGCCTCCTTGTTACCAACATAGGGTCAGAGCCAGTGTTTTCCAAGCAGTGTCTGAAGCTGAAGCAGAAATCATGGACATTACTTTCAACCGACCACCTTCTTCATTCTCTTCTCATGACTCAGCTACATCTAGCATTGCCCTCCATTCTCCTTACCCAGTCTCACAACCATCACCACAGCCATCATATTCACAATTTCATACGAACGACTTCATATAAACGATTTTTTTAAATATTTTTTGTACTTTTCTGTACTTTCAATACATAACAAATTTTTCCCTGCATTTATAATAAACATCGTATATTCAATAAAGGTTCAAAATTTTATTACTTACCTCAAGAACACTCCAAGTTTTTCTTCGGTCCCGATCGGTTCTTTCGCATTGCATCCATCTGACAACGAGTCAATAACTTGTTGGATCATGCCATGTACTTCTGCGAACTGATTTCGACTCAACCGAAAATAATTGGTGAAAACAGCATCAGGAAATTCGGATGTCATTTTAAATTGCCCATGGGTTTTTCTTTTAGATAAGTAAAAGTTATTAGGTGATTTTAGTTTTTTCGCTGCCAACGAATATAATAACATATCTTCTTCAGCATCGTCTGAATCGGACTCCGAGCTTAAATCTAACAACTCAAGTTTTCTTTGTGAAAAATTCATTTCTTACGTAAATACTGCGCGAGGACTACGCTGAAACTGTGCCTCAATTTGCGAATCATCACACTACGCGTGGGGCGCGCTCGCGCCATGCCGCACGGGTCAGGTCGCGTCATACGTGCAGTGCCGTTCCTAGGTGCATAATTGTGCCAAAAGAGGCACAACGCTGTCATTTTGCACGGTGGCACCTCTTTAACGAAAGTGACACAATCTGACAAATTTTATCTTAAAATAAACTCGACATAAGAAACACTTGTTGACCACGCTCGCAATCGCAAATCTAAATAGGTTCGAGTTGACGCACTGAGAGAGTGAGAAGTCTGAGGGTTGAGGGAGAGCGAATGCGTTTGAATGCATGTAAGACTGAGAAAGTACAGTAGTAAAAGGAGTTAAAAAGAGCGCTCGAAGTATCAACTCGAATGCACCCACTTAAGGAATTTTAAATTTTTGATTTTATGATTTAGCATTAACGTTGTGTAACAGTTGTGTGTTGTGTGTGAACTGCGAAATTGGGAAGGGTGAAGAGTGCGGAATCGCAGATTGTATTACAAGTAGTTTAAGTATAAGTACCATTGTTGCTCACTAATCGTAGGTACTATGAAGGATGGATAAGTATATGAAAAGGTAAGTTAAAAATAAAATAATAGAAGATATATACCTAATAGTACCATGTATATAATCCAGCTGGCTACAAAAAACAGCAGGGTCTGACTGTACTGTTAAAGGAACTGAGGTTAATTCATCTGAAGAAATCCACAACGAAAAAGATGGGAATGTACAAGGTGACAGTTATGACCAAAACGACAATAATACAAATACAAGTGAAGACTGTGATGAATTGTTGGAGGAAGATGTAATTTCAACTCCACCTAAGAAAAAGAAACCAAATAACCCCAATACTAGAGATTTCACTAAAATTAAAGCTCAATTTAGCAGGCTTGATAATTCTAAATCTTTCTTGTACTGTAAAGTATGTAATTTAAAAATTAGCGGTCAAAAATTTCATGTTACTCGTCATGCACAATCAGTTGCCCATCAGAAGAATGAACGTGCAGCTAGAATACCTCCAAAAATAGAATCCGTTTTGATTGACCCAGCTAAAGAAAAAACTAACATTTTAATAAAAGAAGCAGAACTACGTATCAGTACTTACCTATGTGAATATAATTTGGCCTTTTTACTCACAAATACTTTACCACTATTTTGTAAATCTATTTATCCTGATTCAGATATTGCAGCAGGAGTTAAGTTAAAAAGAAAAAAAGCGACACAACTAATAGTTGCTGTTGTAGCACCTTATTTTCAGCAGCAAATAGCTTATGATTTGCAAAAAAGCAAATGAAATTGATGAAACTACGGATATTGGGATGAAAAAGTCCTTGATATTTATAGTTCGCTATTGGAAAGAAGGCACCATACAGGATCGAATATTTGATTTAATAGAAATCAAGGATTCTTCAGCTCAATCAATATTTAATTCAATTAAAAGTTTGTTAGATAGAAAACAAGTACCCTATGAAAATATCATTGGATTTGGAGCTGATAATGCTAGTATAATGATGGGACACTTGGGTGGTGTGCAAGCAAAACTGAAAACACTTTCACCTAATATTTATGTTCAAGGTTGCTCTTCGTACTGATTACATTTGTGTGCCTCTAATGCGGCAAAGAAATTGCCAAGTACAGTTGAACAGTTCACTCGTGATGTGTATTCTTACTTTGCCCATAGCAGCAAAAGACTGGAGGAGCTAGCAGAATGTCAGGTTTTTGCTTTAGAAAAACCTTCTAAAATATTATACCCTAGTCAGACAAGATGGCTTTCATTAAGTGTATGTAAATGTGTTATATCAGGATTTTTATAGCTGTGTGCAATGTGAATTTCTAATTTCAGACTGTTGTCAACATGTTACTGGAACAATGGAACTCATTGACTCTTTTTTTCACAAGAGCTGCATTAGAAGATGGTCTTCCAGTGGCAAAGTCAATTTTAGGAGCTTTAAAAAACGGTATTTTTAAAGCTTTAAAAACGGTATTTTTAAAAACAATTATGAAATACTGTGGCAAAAGTTACATAATTAAACAAATTAAAATTAAATTAAATAACTGTAAAAAAACTTCTAAAATCCCTCCAATAATAATTAAAATGACCAAGACTGTGATACCAAAAATAGGACGTTAAACTTTGATATGAAATCAGGCTAATATTCATAACAAAAAAAGAACTACTACATAACATTACTCCCTACCGAGCATTTTTATTATAAATATACCTTTCTTTTTGTAATATCGAATTTTGACATTGCTCATTTTCAAAGTTTCAAAAGCTTTCTTCAATTATCTAACTTTTGTCAGTAATACATAATATTTCATAATTATTTCTATTTTCAATCAATAAGAAATTTGATTTCAGGTATTTTCAAAGTTTATTTGCTATTCTTAGCATTTACCTTAGAATTAATAACAAAGGTAAATTTGGAATTTCAATCAGAGCAGCCAAAGTTACTCATTATGTTAGAAAGAATCACATCCTTATACAAAGTATTACTGAAATGTTTTATAAAGAAAGAAATTTTGGATAAAGTGTCAGTTGATAAGATAAACATAAGAAATCCTAGTAATTACCTGGCATTGGAAGAAATCTTTTTTGGCGCAAAAGTAGACGTTTATTTAATGCAAAATAGCACTATTGATAAACAGGAGATTCAGACTTTTCTATTAAATGCATTAAATTTTTTCATTGAACTTACGACTCAACTAAAGGAACTATTTTATTTTAAAGATATTCATCTAAAATACGCTGCTAATTTTACACCAATGAATGCAATGTCTGAGATAGCTATATAAAAGTTCTTTGACTTACTGATGGATCGATCGGCATATAAAGAAAAAATGAACTGTACTGACCATAATCGGTATTCTAAATTCTCTTTACGACGGAAACTCGAACCTAGTTTCAACCCGATCTCTGGAATTACCGATTATTTTTAATTCGAATTACGAAATACGATAATCGAATTATACAGGTTATTTGAATAATCGGATGACAGGTTATTTTTAATTCGAATTATCCCATCACTAGCGACGGGTGGACGCTGTACAGTTGACAGGCAAAATGAACTTTTTCAGCAAAGAAAAAGATGAAATTTTAATAGAATTTGATCAATGCAACGTAATACTACACGATGCATCAATATAAACCAGTTTCTCAGCTTTTGAACATATAATTTGGTTTTTTCTTTTTTTTGCGTTAAACCAATATTAGTTCATCATCCTCCTCTTCCTCTAAATGTAAAAAATTAATGTTTTCTTGTTCATTATTGGTAAGAAAAATTCTACTGACTAAGTTCAGTACCCGTAGCGGCTGCCAGTTTAATTTTCAGAGAAACCATGCGCCCCCGACCGACGACGGCAACGGACACGCGTCTGTCGCCCGCCGCCCGCGACGGACGTTCAAAGAAACCACGGCCTTAAGATTTAACAAAGCTTTTAACCCATTAGTGCATAAGGTATGAAAAGTTAATTTTTTGGAGTAATTATGTTATGACCAATCTTTTTCGAAATAATAAAATACATTTTGAGTGTTTTCTTTTAGTTTCTTTTTTAAACAGCCCAAATATTATATGTTCGTTATATCGAACTTTATGCCTCACATAACTAAAATGCAAATATTATGTAGATTTATACACACGTACATAAACTTAAAAGCTAGGGTGTAGGGTATAACAGAAAGCAGTTTTTTTTGGATGAGACCTCTCTGACACTTTATGCATATAAATTTAACATTCTTGCCACATTGTGCACATCGTTTTTCCTTTTCCGTGTATTCCGGTAAGTGATTTATTTTGTCGCATCTAACATCAGGTATTGAGATACTAGGTGTCTTCCCCTTCAATGATATTTGGCCATGAGATTTCAAGAAAGACAATCTAAATATCTTCTAAATGCTAGTAAACTACTATAGTTTGCATTGGATGGATGGATTTTTTTCATTAGTAGCCAAGCATTGACCACTGATACATCAAATAAATACGAAAATATCGGTCACCACCATTTTCGTTGACTCATTCTTGTTCGATAATTAGACACCATACCATCTAGCTTATCTACACCACGCATTCCCTTATTGTAGTTGTAAACAACTTTAGGTTGAGGCACTGTAATTTTAGATTTAGTTTGCCTACAATAACGCTTTGCGCTCTTTATTTCCAAGTTTTCAAAATTAGAAGCTACAGTAACAAATTTGTTGTGTTTCCACTGAAACACAACAACTTCGTCACTAACTGAGTTGCGATGGAATTGTAACTAAAGTTGCGCATCCGGTGCTTATTCAGCGTCGCGATCGAAACATCGACCGCGGGGCGAAAGAAAAAATGATGATACAGTATCTGTACAGGAAACAAAGATTGAAGGAGTGTAAAGAAAACCTTTTTAGAATAAACACGTAGTTTTAAGAGATAACGTGTTTTAATTTCAATGTCCACAAAACCAAACAATTATTGAGTTTTTTTTTAATTTTAATAAATATTACATGGCGATCCTGCCACTTTAAGTGCTAAGGAAAAAAAAAACAAAAAAAAATACTGCAGTTATGGAAGTGAAAAGTGAGTGAAGAAAAAGAAATCACCATGGGTAGCAGTCAGTCTAAGCAGGAAAAGGAAATTATCATCGCACAAGCAGGCAACAATGGTGGCACTACACGTGTAAATGAAGCCAAAATACAATTTACCCTTTGGGAAGTAGCCGGAGTAGCAGTTTTATTTCTGGTCATCGTTACAATTGGGTGTTTCCTGTGGCGCCAATGCAAGAAAACTTGGGTAAAGAAAATTAGGAAGGAAGTCCACAAGAGCCGCGATCATCTCGCCGTTGCTGCAGCTGACGTGTAAGGATGCGAAGAAGAAAAATGTGTGTGAAGTGAACAGGTCAGTTAAAGGTTTTATTAAATGACTACATTAATTAAGTTTAAGAATTTATATTCAGATATTCAGTTATTTAAGACAAACAGAGTAAAAGACAATAAAGCCAGACGTGAAAATTTAGAATATACTGAAAAGAAATTGTTAGATTTAGATAATTTTTCAGATAGATTAAAAATTTTAAAAACAGAATTTGGCAATGATATTACAAATATTGATGTAACGAACGAAGTTAAGGTTTATATTGACGGCATTAAAAAATTAATTAAAGAAATTCGTTCTTTACTTCAAGACAGATTAAAAAGCACTTCTAAAATGGGAGAAAAATTTAATTTAAAAACGGCAGGTTCTTTATTACCAGCTATGGATGGTAGTGAAGATACCACGAAAAAACTATTAGATTCAATCACATTATATACAGAATTGTTGGAGCCAGAGAGCGTAAAACATTTAATAAATTATGTTTTAAAAACCCGCCTGTCTGAGAATGCTAAAATTCGTTTGCATAAAAAATACGACACCGTAGATTTGCTCATAACAGATATCAAACAAAATTTTATTACGAGAAAATCGGCAACAACCCTTTCAAATCAATTACATCAATCACGACAACAAAATAAGTCAATTGATGCATTTGGGAGTGAGATTGAACAACTTCTCAGCGATTTGACTCTAGCTCAAGCGGGAAATGACGAAAATTTATTAAAATCACTCCGTCCGGTGAACGAAAAATTGCGATAAATTCATTTTGCAATGGCATTAGAAACCATGAACTGAGGACAATTATTAAATCTCGCAATGTTACTACATTAAAAGAAGCTATTAGTGTTGCTGTAGATGAAGAAAGAAATAAACATCCCTCCTTTAATACTTTTCATTTCAACACTCGCGGAAATACTAGATTTAGAGGGTCTAGAATGAATCATAATAGACCACATTACAAACAAAATTCGAATTTTCCACAACAATATGTCAAAACATCTCATAATTTCAGACATACCTACTAATTGTTGCATACTAATTTCAATTCCAATCATGGTAATCAAAATTATGGCAATAATCAGTTGCATAATTTTAATCAGACGCGATCGTCGCAAGGAACGTACCGAGGTCGAGCGAAAAATCAAGCGCGTCCTCGCTACACGGTAAATCGTGGTGATGCGTTTTGTATAGAAGTTTGCACCGAGGGTTCATCAAACGAAAACAAATTTTTTCGAGACTAAAACCATTGAAAATGTAATTTTTACGTTGAATGGTATGAATTACATTCGACTAAAATATGAAAATCAGGATTTATTATTTCTTTTGGATACAGGTGCAAGTATTAGCATAATTTTTTCAAAAATTTTAAAACATAATGAATTGTTGGATTTTTCGAGACAGCTAACAATCAATGGCATTGCTGGTTCAACAAAATCAATTAGATCAGTTAACATACCTTTATATTTAGGTGAAAACAAATTTAATCATGAATTCCATGTCATAAATGATTTTAGGTGTGATTTAAATGGAATTATCGGATCAGATTTCTTTACAAAACATAATGCAGTTATCGATTTTGAAAAATTTGTATTTACTTTTTGAAACGATACATGCAAATATACAATTCCTTTGGAATCTAAGTATGACGTTTTCACTACAATTCCTCCGCGTTGCGAAATTATTAAACATTTTTGGATTGACAGTAACGAAGATTGTGTTGTTTTACCAAATGAAATTTCTGAAGGTGTATTCATTGCAGGAATTATCGCGAGACCAAAATCACATATTATCCCAGTTCGTATACTTAATACTAATGAAAGAGAAATTAAAATAAAAAATTTTAAACCGGATACTGTTCAATTATCAAAGTTTGAATTGTATAATTTTGAAAGCAACCAAATTTCACTTGACAGAGTTAACAGTTTGTTAGATTTAATTAATTTTAAGCATTTGAATAAAGAAGAAAGAGACTCAATTCAAAAAATTTGTGCAAAATATGCTGACGTATTTCTTTTAGAGAATGATCCAGTTACGGTAACAAATATTATCAAAGAAACAATTACGTTAAAAAACGATGCGAGAGCTATTTATGTCAAACCATATCGTTTACCACAATCTCAAAAATTTGAAATAAATAAACAAATAAATAAAATGTTAAGAGAAGGCATTATTGAAGAAACTAAATCAAATTGGTCGTCTCCGTTATTAATTGTTCAAAAAAAATGTGATTTGGACGGTAATAAAAGGTGGCGCGTTGTTATTGATTATAGGCTGTTAAACAAAAACATCGAAGATGATCGTTTTCCTTTACCTAACATTACAGAAATTCTGGATTAATTAGCAGGTGCATTTTATTTTTCACATTTAGACCTTTCACAAGGATATTATCAAGTTGAATTAGAACCAACAAGTAGAAAATACACAGCTTTCACTACAAACAAGGGCCAATATCAAATGACTCGTTTACCAATGGGTTTGAAAACTAGCCCTAGTTCTTTTTCAAGAGTAATGACAATCGCGATGTCCGGATTAAATTTCGAATCGTGTTTTGTATACCTTGATGATCTCATTGTATTTGGAAGTAGTCTACAAAATCATAATCAAAATTTAATAAAAGTACTAACAAGGTTACGTAATGTTAATTTGAAATTAAATCCTGTAAAATGTCAATTTTTGAAAAAAGAAATTTTGTACTTAGGCCACGTAATTTCTTCTGAAGGTATTTCGCCCGATCCAAGTAAAATTTCTATCGTACAAAATTATCCAATTCCTAAAAATGCTGATGAAACTAAACGATTTGTTGCATTCGCAAATTATTATCGAAAATTTATACCAAATTTTGCTCAAATTGTAAACCCTTTAAATAAATTAAGTCGTAAATCTGTTCAATTTAATTGGGATGAACATTGTCAAAATTCTTTTGAATCTTTGAAGGAATCTTTAATTAAGCCTCCTATATTACAATTTCCAAATTTTGCAACAGATAATGAATTTATTTTAAAAACTGATGCTTCTGGTTATGCAATAGGCGCAGTTTTGTCAAATTCGGACGAAAAACCAATTGCTTATGCTAGTAGAGCACTAAATAAAGCTGAAATAAATTATGCCACAATTGAGAAGGAACTCTTGGCCATTGTTTGGTCAGTTAAACATTTCCGACCTTATCTTTACGGACGTAAATTTAAAATTTTTACAGATCACAGACCATTAATATATTTATTTGGTATGAAAAATTCGTCATCTAGATTAACGAAATTTAGACTTTTACTTGAAGAATACGATTTTTCGGTAACTTACATAAAAGGTAAAGAGAATGCAGCAGCCGACGTGTTATCAAGAATTCAAATAGAATCGCAAGATCTTAAAGAAATGTCTAGTGATATTTTAGTAGTTACTAGATCTCGTGCAAAACAAAAATTGCAAGAAAATTCAGCGATACAACCTGAACATAAGTATCAGAACGTAAATAACCATCCGGGAATGGTTGAATTATTGAAAAAACCAATAAATTCTTTAGAACTCAGGCAGTTACGAAATATTGATATGAAAAATGTTTACAGTAAAGATCTAATAAAATCGGGTAATATTTTATATGATACGAAGAGACAAATAATTTTTATTAAGCAACATTATCGATCAACACTAGCCTTAGACGCAGAGTTGAGATATTTGCAAAATATTTGTCAGAAATATGGAATTCCGAAATTATGTATTTTCAAAACTAAAGAAAATGAAAAGTTAATAGCCCGTTTGTCAAAAGAGCCTCGTTTGCTCCAAGACTATAATATAAAAATTTGTGTTATTGCTAAGGCAAAACGAATCGACTGTAAACAAACCCGTCAATTAATTCTAAACGATTTCCATCTTCTCCATACAGGAGGACATGCAGGTGTTAATCGTATGTACGCTAATATTAAAAGACACTACTTTTGGGGAAATTTAAAAGAAGATATAAATAAATTTGTAGCCAAATGTGATGATTGTCAACGATATAAATATTCGAGGCCTCATATAGAACCGTTAACAATTACCACTACAGCTTCATCGGCTTTTCAGAAAATTTATTTAGATCTTGTAGGACCATTAAACCAAGACAATGATGATAATAGATATATTTTAACAGTGCAGTGTGAACTTTCTACATTTGTAGAAGGATATCCTATTAAGGACAAAGAAGCGGAAACAGTAGCGAAATCATTTGTTAATAATTTTATTTTAAAGTTTGGTATACCAAATGAAATTGTCTCGGATCAGGGTACAGAATTTTTATCGAAAATTTTTAAAGAATCAGCAAACATTTTAGGTATCACACAATTAAGTAGTACTGCATATCATCATCAAACTCTAGGTTCATTGGAAAATACATATAAACACCTCGGAACCTACTTACGTATTCAAACAACAAAGTTTCCATACACATGTAGCTCGTGGGTGCCATTTTGGTGTTTTTCGTTCAATAATAGCGTACACACAGAGACAAAATACACGCCATATGAATTAGTTTTTGGGAAAAAATGTAATTTGCCAAATAATATAACAAATAATGTTGATCCAATGTATAATTTTGATGATTATCCACATGAATTAAAATTTAGATTGCAATCTGCTTGGCAAGATGCAAGAAATAATTTGTTTGAATCTAAAGTTAAAAGGAAAAATGTGTTAGATAAAAGATGTAATAATAGTATTAGTTATAAGTTTAACGATAAGGTATTATTAAGAAGTGAATCAAATAATAAACTTGAACCAATATATAACGGACCGTTTAAAGTTATTAGTGAGGATTCACCAAATGTAACTTTAAAGATAAAAAATAAAGTGATAAAAGTGCACAAAAACAGATTGTAAAAATAATATTAATAAAAGCTTTTGTTGAGTATTACTTAATTAAAAAGAAAAGAAAAAAAGAAAGGAGGAGTGTGTAAGAGATAACTTACTATTAATTTTGTTTTAAGCTGTCAAGAATATTACTTTTAATTTTTGCGCGCAAAGATTGAAAAAAAAAATTATTAGTAAGAATTAAATACTTTTTAATTATTTTCTTTTTGTTGCATAATACAATTTAAGCAAACAAGATTTCAGACTTAGGTTAAGAGAAAATTATTATCATTTTTGGAAAAAATTTAAATTCTACAAATCAAAATTTTTCTTTTGCTACAAGGAAGGTGCGATGGAATTGTAACCAAAGTTGCGCATCCGGTGCTTATTCAGCGTCGCGATCGAAACATCGACCGCGGAGCGAAAGAAAAAATGATGATACAGTATCTGTACAGGAAACAAAGATTGAAGGAGTGTAAAGAAAACCTTTTTAGAATAAACACGTAGTTTTAAGAGATAACGTGTTTTAATTTCAATGTCCACAAAACCAAACAATTATTGAGTTTTTTTAAATTTTAATAAATATTACAGAGTAATCGTGCGCGCCTCTTTGCTCATTTTTAAATCTAAATTGGGAATTTCTAAGTGGACAGCCTTCAAGTCTATTATCGCGCACGGTACCTGTAGCACAATATCCTAATTCAGAAAGATGCTTAAATAATTTGACGGATGTAAAATAATTGTCCATATAAATTTTATAACCGCTATTAGGTGGAATTTGAGCCAGTCTAATTAGATTTAGTACCACATCGCTTCCTAAACCAAAACCTGTAGATTTTTAGTTATTTCCCTTTTTGCCAGTGTATATATCAAAAGATAGCATATATCCGTTACTAGTACAAATCGCCCAATTTTTAAATCCAAAACGAATTGGTTTCCTTTTATAAATTGCTTTGCATGTTTTCCGTAATAAGGGATCATACTTTCATCTACACTTATGTCTTCATCTAACCCGCCATATTTTCTAAATCTGTCGTTCAGTTGGTCAATTAGAGGCTGCAGTTTGTAAAGTTTATTAGAAAGGACTATTTATGAGTTATCATTTAGATGCAGATGCCGTAAAATTATCTCAAATCTATTTAGTCGAATACTTTCAGATAATATTTTGGGTACGTCGTTATCATTAGACCAATACATCCTCTTATTTGGGTATTCACCATAACCTGATAGTAAAAGGCCTCCAAGTACAACTAACAATTCACTTTTAGTTATTTGTACACTCAAAAATTTAGTTCGTAATATTGATAAACGGTGCTTATTGATTTTCATTCGTTGTGACAATGATGTAATTTACTATTGCGACGAACTGTTCGATGGCTTTATTTATTAATACAATAATTTAACATTCATTGTGAGGGAAAGTCGAATACATTGATTAATGATGGATAATTCGATCAGCCAATGATTTCCTTTATAGAAATTATTTAATTAAAACACTTATACTTTGTTATTCCACTAATTTTATTGAGACGTGACTAGTTTCGACATAACATTGTCATTTTCAAACTAACTATAATTTACGTTTACTTCTGCTTAAATATTAAGGGTAAGTCATAAATAGCGGCTTATTCTAAGTTGCACAGATGGCGAGGAGAGGCGGATATATCAGGTCAAGATGTTCGTTGAGTACGGAGAATTCGGGGTTTTGTTTTGCTTTTTGAATTTCTAAAGATTCTAGTAGATTAAGTTTATATCCTTTGTTACATTTATGTAATACATCGATTTTATCTGAGTAGGTGTGATTATTGTCAAGAAGATGCTTTGCAAAGGTGGAATCTGTTTTATTATTTAGGAATGATTTAATATGTTCATTTATACGCGTTTCAATACTTCGTCCGGTTTGACCGATATATACGCCTTTACAATTTAGAAGTAAACGTAAATTATAGTTAGTTTGAAAATGACAATGTTATGTCGAAACTAGTCACGTCTCAATAAAATTAGTGGAATAACAAAGTATAAGTGTTTTAATTAAATAATTTCCATCATGTTACACTTCCACAAAGTAACGGCCGCCAGTATTAATTTCCTTTATAAATTTAATAAAATGTTAATCTTTGCCATCAAAAGTTTTATTAAACATATACATAACAAACAATTAAGTAGGTAATCGTAACAACGTACAGGTTCATATTTACGATTAATACGTTCATTAAAATAATGAACAACATTAATCCGTATAAACAAAATGAGAATATAATAAATTTATGAACAGTGTTTTTCGTGGCAATGAATGCAAATATTAGTCAAATAACACGCTTAATAGGAACAACGAATTCGTTCGTAGGGACAGTGACATCTTCGTACCAATAATGGCCGTTGTTATTAGGATAATTAACATAGTAGTTAATATTATAATTTGTAGCATCGTCCGTTATGTGGCTAAAAGTCTTATGTCGATATCGAATTTCGTAG